>OMKL01089057.1:4236-21839 GCA_900302295.1 Parasudis fraserbrunneri | reverse complement strand
TTGTATTTCTCTTAAGCAACCAAATGTATTGGTAAGCAAGTGTGTGTGTGTGTGTGTGTGTGTGTGTGTGTCTCTCTCTGTGTGTGTTTGTGTGATAGAAGTCGACGCACAGTGTTCTCTTCCCAAGGTGTATTATTAACACCAAATGTGACATTTCAAGCTACATGCTCTTGAATGGATTAAATGAAACCTTTTTTGCCCCTAGGGGAATTTGCTTCTACTTCTAGCAGAAGTTCTACTACTTCTATCTACCGTGTCTCAACTTCTGTCTAGCACCAGTTGAGAGTCAGGTGTGTGTGTGTGTGTATGCATACGTTTAGAAATGCAGCGATACCACTTTTTCACTGCTGTTTCTAACTAAACATAGGTATCAGCGATACAGAGCACCGCTGTGATCTATTTTTTTTTTCTTTATCAATAACAGTATAGACTTAGACTATTCGTTTTACTGAACAGTATAGATTTAGAATATTAGTTTGGGTTCACTGGACAAAAAAGATTTGTGACTGAATCCCCTTTTCTCCAGTAATAGAGAGTTATTGAGTTTTACTATTGGAGAAAATTCTCTGATACTGATACCCTGTTTTAGCCTGGTATCGGCTCAGTATCAGATCAGTGCATTGTTATACGTGTGTGTGTGTGTGTGTGTATGTGTGTGTGTGTGTGTGTGTTACCTGTGCCCTCATTTCAGGGACATACTCCATAGCCATCCTGTGGTTGGAGTTGTATAGGGCAGGCACCAATACAAGGTCACCATTCTGTTTCATGAACAGCTCTTTCTTGGGTTTAGTTTCAAACTTGATCTTCCACTGACCTGGGATGCACAAACACACACACACACACACACACACACACAGTGTATTAGTTTCCTCAAACCATTCCCAAACACTTGCATCTGTGCACGCACGCACGCACACACACAAATGCAACTTATTGGTTTACACACACGACTACTGACCACTAAAGGAGACGGCGTTGAGCAGGATCAGCTGCGTCTGGGAGGACACAGAGTCAACCAGGTGTGTGATTTTATTGTTGGTGTGCTTCGCCACCCAGCTGTTAATCATCAGGGTGTTCTCCTCGCTGCTCGTCAGCAGCCTGACCGGCTCAGCGTCATAGAACACCGCGGACTGGTTGGCGAAGGACTCGCTCAGATTCATCGCTGAGAAAGAGAGGAGATCGAGGAAAAACAAGTGTGTCGGAAAATCTTCGGTGCTCGTTATCTGCAATTTCAAATCGCAGTCCGTGATTGCTGTATGGCGCCCTGTCACCAAACTAACTGTGTTCGTTTATACAGTGATTTGTTGGACTGAAGATATTTTCAGAAATGTGTTGGCTGAGCCGTTGATACAAGGACGGACAGCATGTGACAGTTACTCTGAAGGCTGTTTACTGAAAGTAGCACTGTTACTACTGTCAAAGATAATTGTGTTTTGAGTTGTGATGGGCTTTAGAAAGTTCTAGAAAGCTTATTTTCCATCTACAAGTGAAACTCTTCAAGGACATATAACTACATGTGGCAAACACAATTTTACAGATTTGTCAATTAAATCAACTAACCGATTAGTTGGCAAAGTCCTATGACTCATAGTCGTGACGAATTTCTTTAGTCAAGGATAACTTTGATTGCATCCATACAGTACCCATTAGGTGCTATTCACACATTGTAGAGACTGAAAATAATAATACATGGGTTGTAGTAGATCTGTGATGCCATCAGCAGTGAGCCAATCAGGCTCTCTTTCAGCCTCTTCATCTGGAAGTGAAGACAGTGGAAGTTGTGAGGCACACAGAGAGCCGTCTCCATGGCTTTACGAGTTTCACCCCGTGCACCTGGAGGGGACAGGAGAGAAATGGGAAAATGATACAGAAAGCACTGTCACATGTCACATTGTAATTAATGGATGGGCAAAAGAAGTCACTCTGACATTTTGTAGTGGAGGGAATTTCTCGCTCTTTACAACTTGCAAGATTTAGACAAAACGTTATGTCACCTGACCATACAGAGCCAACCAAGGACAATGCTCCTAATTTCATACACATAAAATATCTAAGAATAGATGTTCTGAACTCAGACTGGACCAATTTTGCCACAGTCATGATGAGTTTATTTAAATGGCTATGTGACCTGACTCGCAATCCTCAAGAAGAACTACTATTATTTGAAGCTTTATGTAATTGGACCCAGGGTAATATAAAAAAAATATTCATGTTTGAAGAAGAGCTACACAGCTCGAGACATCACACATAAGGTGGTAATAAATTGAGATAAAAGAGAGTTCCTTGTGTGCTGACTTTATTACAATTTCTGTTATCTTCTATTAGTTCGGCACCTGAGCTTGATTGGATGTGCATGCCTTCTTTTTTGCTCAGGGTCATATTGCCATTTGAAATGAATGCAGTTATTTTGGATTCATCTTGCTTAGCACAACCAATTAGTCATTAAAGTATAACCCTGACCCTGTCCATTTTTAATTCCAGGCAAGCTTAACCAAATGCATAATGTAGCACAAAGAATTTCAATTAATAACTGCCCCAGGTCTGTTCATTTTCCATTTTCTCATCAAACCAATCATCAGAAAAGGACAAATGAGTAATTTGCCTCTTCTTTCTTACCTAGCAACAGATGGGAGAGCACGCCACTGATGCTGATTGGAGAGTAGAGAATGTTCATAGAGTGCTGTGATTGGCTGAGGTGGGAATACAGCTTCATGGAGAAGTCTGCCATGGATTCCTCCACCATAGGAGCCCATGAGCGGCTGGTCTGGTCATGGCATGGCTCCCATGCTGCGGTAAATCCATTGCACGAGTGTGGAGCACTGGTCGGAGCCACTGAAAGAAAATTAAGGTGATGAAAAAGGCCTACATACGGTATCAAAGCACTGAACTCAGTGATGTGTACATTCGAATCATTCTTTCTTAACATATGCTTTTAGACATTCCCATTGATGCAGTGTTTATCACTATCACTACCGATATTACACTACTAAGAAGTGAAGTACACTTCTGTCATTGATGGATGAATGGATGGATGGATGGATGGATGGATGGATGGATGGATGGATGGATGGATGGATGGATGGATGGATGGAATGAATTAATTCAAGCTTGTAGTTTTGGCATGTATTTAGTGATGGTTCCAATAAACAGTAATTGAGCATGGTTGAGCAATGGAGTAGTACTTAAGGGGGGTTGCCAAGCTTACCTTCCACAATGAGATTAATTGTATTGAACTTATCCCCCTGAGCAGATTCACAGTGGTAAATTCCGGCATCCTCCATGGTGAGTTCTGTCAGTGTGATGGTCTGATCATTGTCAGTTGGATCTGAGTACAGCCATTCTAGTCTTTTACCAGGGCTTGGAACCTCTACAGGGGACAGCTGTGTCCTCTGGCCTGTAGCCGTTTCTTTGAACCAACGCGCGTAGGCCTCTGCTTGGCTGGATGGTGCCCGATAACAGGGAAGGTTAATGGTAGATCCCTGATATACCATGATGGTATAGTCACTAGAAACTGAAGAGAAAAACAGAGCAACCCAGACTGTCAGAGCTGCCAAAGTATTTTTCTCATATGCCACTGAAAAAACACTGGAGATATCTCTTGCATGCGAAGTAAAAAAAAAAAAATAATAAAAAAAAAAACATGCAGATCTATAAAAGAACAAAACTAAAAAACTAAAAAAACAAAGGTGTTCCGTCTGCAGGTACAACATTTTGAAAAGCCTTTATTGTAGTTGCTGCATAATTAAAAATGAGTGCCATTTCTCATATGCCATTTGGTGGATACAATTTTAGCATGGCTGACTGCAATTCGAATCAGAGCCCTAACCCCGGCAGTGTCGGTGCCATGCTCTACCCACTGAGATACACAGGACACTGACAGTTTAATCTCTTTCACAAACTGGAGCTAGCCATTGTGAATTATTTACATTGTCAATATTATTTCAAATCTGCCCAAATCCAAAATGCTCAGTCACATTTAAAAAGTGTGTGGACAGAATACACTCAGCTTTAATGAAGAAAGGTAGTCAGCCCTTGTCCTCACCATCAACTTCGATAGTGTAGGTCTTACTCCACTCAATGCTGTTCTCCTCTAGTACCACACACACATAGTTTCCTTCATTGGCAGCAGTGATTGGGGAGATTGACAGGAACAACCCATTCTTAATGACTTTAAGGGAGCCGGAGGACTCTGGAGGAACCTGGGAACCTGTTATGTTTGCACCTATTGTATGAAAAAAGTCAGTTCCGACTCAAAAAGCATTCCACAGGGTGCATCTGCAATTAATAAACATCAAGCATATTTTCTTCGAATCCAAAAAAATATTACCTAAAAATGTTAATGCATTAAAGAAAGCTCAAAGTAATACAGTTGTGATAAAAAATGAAATACATCAGTACCATTGTACTTCCAGGTGATGACTGTCCCAGTGAAATCTCTTTGGAAAGGGAGACATGGGAGAACCAGTTCGGAGCCAGGTACAGTCCGTAGGACTATGGCTGAGGAAAGCTGAACAGAAGGTCAAAACGGCAAAACATATCCTTTGCTGACTGCCACTTTGTTTTAATTGTGATATGCAGTAGCTATTCCCTCCACCCCGTCAAGACTGCCAGCTCATTATACTGTACATGTGACCAGTCTTTATAAACTTCCAAAAACATTTTATTTGAAAAAATAAATGTATTAATGTTCTATACTAGGAAGAGACAAAAGTCTCTCAAAGTTGCTGTCCTTGTGACATTCTATGTGCGTATGACCACATTACTGGCCTACTTCCAGTGGATCACTACTCAACAGTGGTAGCAATATTAAAAATGATCTACTGCATTTCTCATTTGGATCGCTAAGAAACTTTAAAACCACATGGTCTATAAGTGAGACTATTTTGCAGAAATATGTATTTACCTCAAAAATGAGCTGGAAGAATAGGCATGATAGGGCTAGATGCCTCATCTGAAAAAGAGCAGAAGGGAAAGGATAGTAGGCTAATGGAGGGAGCCAAAGTTGCAATGTGGATTTTGAAATCAATATGTGGCACAAAGCTCACTTTCATCTGGCACGCAATTGTTTCAGCTCCCACAGACTAGGCATCCAGTTATTCCTTTCATATCAGCACAATAAGTCATCCTCATGTATCAAAGCCACCAACCAACCACAGATAAAGATTATTGTAATAATGACAGAGACAAACATGTAGCCTATCAGTATACAGAAATACTATCATGTATTAACTGGATGTTTCCATTCACAGCAACATAGAACAGGTATACTCACTCTGAATCAGTCACTGAAACAGTCACAGAATTCAACCGACTATGATACCAAATCTACCAGTAAATTTAAACAATGTGTCTTGTCAACACTGCTCATTCCATCTGACCAGCTCTGAGCAGGAGTTTCACTAGACTTTCACCAAAACAATGATTAATCTATGTTGGTTTACAGATGTGTGTTTGCACTGCAAGCCATCTGATTTGCAGGAAATCACATGGTTTCACAATATGGCAACAGCCAGTAATCACCAATGGGCAATTTGTCCAGCATTATTCTTTTTAGGCTAATTCGTTCAATGGCTATACCAACATATGTATTAAAAAATTAAATAAAAATCACAATAGTTTTAATTTACAGGCTGCAAGAATACCATTGGAGAGAGGGAAAGAATTTAGAGAATTTAATGTGTGTTTTGCCAAAAAGGCATGCGTTACCTTCTATTTAGTTATAAAGGTGGTGATACACTGGTCAACGTTTATAATGGAAACATTATTGGGCAACTTGGACAAGTGGATGTCTCAACATGTTTGTACTGATTGCATGGCAACCCCCCTCTGTCTCACTTACTTTCCTGTTGGCAAGCACATTGCCCTATAATGTTGCCCAGTGTATCACCACACCATAGAATTATATAGAAAGGTGCCACCCTAATATCCAGTCTTTTAAGGCAGTAGTTATCAAAGTGGGTCCTTGAAGTGGGTCCTTGAAGAGGTTCCAGTGGGTCCCGAATATTGCTGTAAGTTCATCCCATAAGGAACACAGTGACAGAATGTATTCTGGTCATTGTTTTCTCTCTCTCTCTTCTTATTACCTCCTCATCTATAGTATAGACACAGAATTCTGTAATAAAACATATCTAAAAGCAAACATCAAATGGGGGTCCATACGTGGTCTAATTTTTGTCCGTTTACAGCTCCTTGACGTGAAGAAGTTTGAAAACCACTGGCAGGGCCCATATGGGTCAATCGACATTGCGACGCTCGATTGCTTTGGACTAACAAAAGTCCACTGCCAGGGCGTAATCGGTCATACAAGAATCGAGCACCGGATGACTATAAAGGAGAGACAAAAGTTTTGGAAAAGTTTTTCTTCGCTGTCGATATAGTTAGTGACGGAGATCCGTAGGAATGACTTATATCCAAACGTCTAATTGGACCATGTAATTATGTGAACAGCAGACACATATCAGCTTGGATTTGAAGCCAGCTGAGCTTGTCAGAAAAAGATTTTAGAGAGAGTAAGTTTACGTCAGGTCATCTGATCGCGTTAGCATAGCTGAAAAAGAGCAAACAATAGCAGATAACAACAGCAATGCTAGCTATTTGTTTAGCTAGCAGGCCTAAACCTTTAAACTGGTTCTTTTTGATTAACAATCTAGATTAGTGCTTGAGCTTTTTTTTTATAGCATTATCAAGTGGTCAAAATAACGTTACGGTTTCTGAACCAGTTCTTTGTGTGTGTGTGTGTGTGTGTGCGCGCGCGTGCGCATGTGGGATTCTTTGAGGTGTACATTTGAGCTTGAAATCACGCGATCTATTGAAACTTGCAAGCAAGTTATACTGATAATATTGTTGAATTATAATACAGACCATTTCTTCTTATGAGTGAGTCATTCTTTGATTGCAGTTAATTTTGAGCCTGAAATCACGGCTCAGTTGAAATGTGCAAGCAAGGAATATTGTTGAATAATAATAATATAGCATGTAGTTTGTTTAAGCTACTCTATTGTAAGGAATACTATTGTTGAATAATAACATAGCATGTAGTGTCTGAAGCTACTCTATTGTGTGTAAGGAATATCATTGAATAATATAGCATGTAGTGTTTGAAGCTACTCTATTGTGAGTAAGGAATATTGTTGAATAATAATATACATGTAGTGTTTGAAGCTACTCTATTGTGAGTAAGGAATATTGTTGAATAATATAACATGTAGTGTTTGAAGCTACTCTATTGTGAGTAAGGAATAGTGTTGAATAATATAACATGTAGTGTTTGAAGCTACTCTGTTGTGAGTAAGGAATAGTATTGAATAATATAACATGTAGTGTTTGAAGCTACTCTATTGTGAGTAAGGAATATTGTTGAATAATAATATTACATTTAGTGTTTGAAGCTACTCTATTGTGAGTAAGGAATATTGTTGAATAATAATATAGCATGTAGTGTTTGAAGCTACTCTATTGTGAGTAAGGAATATTGTTGAATAATATAACATGTAGTGTTTGAAGCTACTCTATTGTGAGTAAGGAATAGTATTGAATAATATAACATGTAGTGTTTGAAGCTACTCTATTGTGAGTAAGGAATATTGTTGAATAATATAACATGTAGTGTTTGAAGCTACTGTATTATGTGTAAGGAATATTGTTGAATAATATAACATGTAGTGTTTGAAACTACTCTATTATGTGTAAGGAATATTGTTGAATAATAATATAACATGTAGTGTTTGAAGCTACTCTATTGTGAGTAAGGAATATTGTTGAATAATAATATAGCATGTAGTGTTTGAAGCTACTCTATTGTGAGTGAGCAGCGTTTTTCTCTTTCAACCCACAGTGTGTATCAACCAACAGGACCAAAGGGTCTGAGAGGCAAGCGCTATGGCAACACAGTTTAGCATCGATGATGCTTTTGTGCTGGAGGGAGAGGAAGAAGGAGCTGTGTCCGATGGAGAGACGGAGGGATGGAAGGGGAGGGACAAAGACAGAGAAGGAGGGGAGATGACATTTGGTCCTCTGTCTTTCACTAAACCTCAGAATCTTCCCTCACCTGCTACAGCCGGCTCCCCGGACCACAGTAATCTGAAGTACCAGGTATTTATGAAGACTACTAGCCAAACGCACACATCAGCTCCATAACAATTATTGGAAACTACAGCTGAACCATTATTCACTTTTATAAACCTCCTCAGAATCTTGAAAATGAAGACGTCTTGGGCAGCAGTGGCAATTCCTCTTTCAATAACTTCTTCAAAATCAGGTGGGTCATGAGAATTGAAAGGTGTTGATGTGATTTGTTTCCTGTGTGTATGTATGGTGTAGGGTTGCACCGGCATTGGATATGGGGCCGCGCCAAACAGGATCAATATCCATGAATTTCACCCAATACATTTTTCAAACGGTGAAGGATGTTAGGAGAAACATGAACTCAATCATTTTCTGACCAGTGACCCCAAACTAATATTTTATGTCCATATTGTTCAGTAAAAATAATGGATCGGATCAGCACTTGTATCGACTAACATTTAAAGTCAAGTTGTCTGTGAATGTGTCTGGTTCTTGTGCATTGGACCATAAGGAATAGTCATTTTCTGTTTCCTTTTCCCACAGTGATCCTGCAACTCTGTCGTACTGCAGCTCACAATGGTCCTTCAGCACGCTGAGTTCAGTCACACAGCTGTCTGCGCACTGCTGCGGGTAACCACACACACACACACACACGGGGTGGGAGTCATTGGGAATCCATAATGTGTGCGTGTGTGTGTGTTCGGGTAACTACATGTACACACACTATGGGTGGGAATCATTTGGAATCCCACCCATAGTGTGTGTGTGTTTGGGTAACTACACACACAGACACACACACACACACTGTGGGTGGGAGTCATTGGGAATCTCACTTTGATTTTTATTCATGATTCAAGTTCAAATAACTTTTCGAAAATTCGAAAATGAATACCATATTACAAGACTAAAATCTTGAGGGGGGGGGTTGGAATTTTAATTAATTTTACATTTTAATCTTCATTTAATCTCAGTTGATAGAATCTAGATTCTACACACAGTTATAAAATGAGTAAGACACAAAATGTATGTTTACATGCCATTTAATAATTGCTTAGTGATCTCCCTCCCGAGTACACTGTGCATTTTTCATGCCCCAGACATCCTATTATTTATCACTGTTATTATATTATTATCATTGTTACGACTACTTATTCTTGTTTATTATAGTTGTCATTTTTTCAGTTTGTCATCGTTGTTGTCTATTTCTATGTTTTCTTCCTTGTGAAGCACTTTGGATCCATCCTGCCTTGTGTTTAAAGAGCTCTATAAAGAAAGATGACTTGACTCCTATACAGCTAAGCTGCAGGGTGTGGATCTAGCAAGCTGAAATATTTGCAGTCATATGACCCAATGCGTATGGGTTCCAAGTCTAAGCATAGTGAATGATTGGTTTGCAGATACCTCAGCCAAACTCACTGAGCAGAGGGAGGGGCACAAAACAGAGAGAACTTCCATCCGATTGTGCAAGTCAAATACAGCTGCTCCAATCATAATAATATCAGTTACATGCACGAAACTCACCCCATCTGTCCGCTACATCAAAGAAAGTCACAAGACCCTTTCACCTTTATTTGATAGGTGATAGATAGGGTCAGACTAATTAAATAACTGATGATAAACTGTTTTGTTGTTGTTGTTGTCATTACTCAGGTGGACATCTCACCCGCTGGTCAAGAAGAATAGAAGAGTCGTTCTTGCTTCATTCCTTCTCCTCATCACTGGAGTAGGTAGGTCCTTACAAAGAGACTTTGCTGGGAAATTTTGTTGTATCAAATAAAAAAAGTGTGGATCACATGGACACCATACAAATCATGCAACCATTTATACACAGATAAAATGATGAATTTCATAACTGCATATTCTAATACCTGCACTTAATATAAAATACGTAAACATCCTTCATTATTTAATATATACTGTGGTTTCTAACGGAAAGTGGTTCTGCATTTTTAAATAGTAGTTCGTTTTGTTCAGTGTTGTGCCAGCCAATGGCATGCTTTTGCTGCACGGTGAACTTTGTCTCTGCCTCCGTGTTGATTCTTTCTGGAAAATGATATAGTTTGTCAAACATGCCTTTTTCAGATAATGGGAATAGAGAAGTATACATTGTGCTGTCATTCTCTCTCCTCGTCTCACTGTCTTTGTGTGCATTTGTTTTCTTCCTCAGCTCTTATTTTCACGGGTGTTGTCATACAGTTAAATCCAGACGCAGGTAAGAACAGGAAAGTTACTAAGACAAGACCAGTTAACTGACGTGTTGTCGTTTTGGGCATTCCAGAAATGACACCATACCACTACTGCCCCAGATACTATGATAGCTCCAGTCATCCTAGCATTAACCCTGTCAGATGTGCGATAACACTGGTTTGAATAGAATTTTGATAACTTAACATTCTAATGATAATGATGTCACAATTGCTACTGGCCATTGAAAGCTATAGACCTGGGGAGTCACGTGATTATTCATCATCTGGTTCCAGACGAATTTTTGCCTATGATCTTCTACCATAGGACTTTCTAAAGGTAGCGGCTTAATATGGTTCCACTTATTCAATTGGTCTGACATTTGACGGGAGCAGAGTTGAGCATAATTAAATGAGATCTGCATTTAATTACATTTGAGAAAAACAAGAAAAAAAGCCATGGGTACAAGACTGTGTACCTAATGCAATTGAATCTTTACTTGTTTCCATGATAACTACTACAGCACCCATAACGCCTTGCCATTTGAAGACCAGTCTCGAGCGAACGCTGCAGAGCTGAGAGGACGACGTTACGAATCCAAAATCGTCAAAAACAGGCAGAATACACAATTGGAATTATATACTCATGATTAACTGACTCGCTTGTTTTTAAACGCTGTAGTTCTCATGTTTTGTATGTTTTATTTATAATTTTAATGAAAACAAAGATGGCGGTGAATGCTGCGATAACCAACGAGAATGACGAGGGATACAAACCTCAAAGTAGTTGTGCTCTTGTGATTGGTTGAAGATTGGCGAGGCTTTATGGGTACTGTAGTAGTTACCATGGAAACGAGTAAAGATTGCGATATAAAACACATTTCTCAAAGATTAAGTTAAAACATTTACCTTTTTATTGGTTGTAACAGTATAAGAACAAAATAATCTATACCTCCGTCAAAGATTATGAACCTACACAATACGGTTTGGCTGTAATACTTTTATGTTTGTTTTGATCTTCAATGGGTGGCTACGATGGGGGGAAATCACAGGTGGAACCTCACTCCCCAGGTCTATGGTGGTAGAAATCTACGATCTGAAAGGGTGCAAGCAAGCATGGTTCCATTACTATATGAGGGGCGTACTTTATGTCCTCACTGTAGATTGTAACCATTGAACTACTGTATCAACTGATTTAACCTTTGACCTTTCTCCACAGGTGTGTCAAGTGCCATTTTCTTTGTCCCTGGATTTCTCCTCTTCATCCCTGGAGGTAAACCTAACATTTTTGTTGTTCCATCTTTCCATTGAAAATGTGACATTTTCTCTTCAAAATTGAAGCAGAGCTATGTAGGATTTGGAGGAAATTTTTGACCTCAGAAAAGAAGAAAAAATCTATATTTTCATGACTGAATAAACAAACTGTTTGAAGCTAGAAAGCTACCTAGAAAGTTACTGTTTCATTGTGTTGTTTACATGTGCAGTGCTCACTGTTCACTGGTCAGCAATACATACGTCATCTACTATACAAAGAAGTATCTTCAAGGCTGATGTTTGGTTCACACTGCATCAAAAATATTTTGTTCTGATGACATATGACAGAATAACAATTTCCAAAAGATTGCAGAGTCATTTTTCCCTCCAAATGATAGTGCAGCTTTAAAGATCGTTGCTAACCTGATATTGGGTAATACCGTCTCAGTGCATCATATTACACACAGTATCAATCTCCTTTCTTTCCACCAGTGTACCATGTGATATACATCAGCTGTGCTGTCCGAGGGAGAAGAGGCTTCAAGTTTTTCTACTTACCCTATTTTGAAAAGTGATCTTTAACACTACTCTAGATTTTTACTACATTTTTTTTTTTTGCTACCAATGTCATGAATTGTAATTTTGTCACTTGTAACAAATGTAACACACGCAAAAAAGATATCGCCCCATGGGTATTTTTTTATTATTATTATTAATATTTTTAATATTATTGTTATTTTATATCCTGTCATTATAATGACCACTACTAACTCAACCACTCATTGCCTTGATGATTTTTCCACTACATATGCCCACTGTCTGTGGAAGAGAAGGAGACTTGCTCTGCCTGTGTTCATGTTATGTCATGTGTGAATAATGACTGTGAAATTACATTAAATTTTTGTATATTACTTTTCAAACTGTCTCCCTCGATTTGGTTTTAAGAAATGGCCTGCGCCACATGTCGCCTACAGCAGCAGTTCTCAAACCTTTTCATGTCAAGGACCCTCAAATCGATGCGCAATAGGCCACGAGTTATTTGATTTGATTCGATTTAGTCTCTGGGACCCTTATCTGAGAAGATGGTTGTTGTTGATATGATTTTGTACAGAATTCCATAACTATCTTATCTACAGTCTACTGTGGGTAGGGAGATAACAATGGAGAGTGAAACATGATCAGAATTGTCATTAATTCTTATATGGCACATTCTATCGTGATAACTTCTGGTAAATAAAATATCAATGAAACCCCTGGGGTTCCCTGGACCCCACTTTGAGAAACACTGGCCTACAGCACACTTGCTTTGTTGTTTTTATTTTGTTTTTTTACTTTTAGAGAGTACCTGTGCCCTGAGAAGAAAATGGCTTAACAAGTCAGTACTCGGCATGATGATTTGGGAGGGTAGACTGCTGCTGATGTCATGCCTTTGCTTGAGGCAGTCAAACCAGACCCATCTCTGGTTCAGCCTCTTATCTGAGCGGTTCTCAAACGTTTTCATAACATGTTCAGGACCCTAAAATAGATACACCTCTGCTCACTGACCAATAATTTTGCAAGATTTGTACTAGGTACCCCTGTCTTTTGTTTGCTTTTGTACAGAATTTCATAGCCGGTGGGGAGATAACGGCAGAGAGGGTGAAACCTATGATCATAACATTGCATAACATACATGATCTCATTGTGATAACATCTAGTGAATGAAATAATAGTGAAATTAGACTACCGAATCTCATCCCGACCCCACTTTGGGTCCATTACCTTATGCAGTCACAGTCCGCCACCAGTAGGGGGGCGGTGAGGTCGAGATTTTGAGGCCGTCAGAGGTGACGTCTCTGAGCAGCATTCAGCAAACATCGTCGATTCGTCGCTGAAGCTGTGTCTCTGATTAGGATGGAGGAACAGGCACACAAGCTACTTGAAGAGGGGATACGAAAGAAAGTCATCAGTCCCGGTAGAGGGGAGCTATCAACATTTCCCGATGGAACCAAGGTAAAGTCCGATTTCTCGAACTGGACTCAAAAGTGCGAGTAACAAAGCTAATGCTATCATCAGTTAGCATTAGCAGTCACCCCAGCAGCAGTACCATTTTTAAACGTTAGCTAGCGTTAACGCTGCTGGCTTTGTGACCTAACGACTTCATAGTCGGGACACCTAACATTTGTTTGTTCCGATTTGTGTTGATATTTACGTCTAATGTGTAACGTATATGTAGCTAGCTAGTAGCTACCTCGCCTTTTCATCTGATCTGATGGTTCAAGAAGTAGGCGGGATAGGATGACATATTTCATTGGTTTCCATGTCCTGTCAATCCGATTTCGACTCTGGTGGTTGGACAGAAGTGAGTGATTGACTTAATAGGCCCCCAAAAGCTTTTCTTGGCGAATGGGCATTCTGCTATTATTCATATTCTCATGACGTTTTTTGCCATACAATATGGTGCAGAGACATAGCTCATTGGCCACAGTTGTAATTGAATGATAATCACCTGCTATTTGATTACAATCACCTGCTACTTGATTATAATCACCTGTTGTTTGCGACCAAGATGTCTGCGATCGAATATTATGAATTAACAACTAGCTTGTTAACACAAGTTGAAATAACAGCTTTATTGTCAGTTTTGAATCACAGACGCTAAGGTTACATTCAACCATTTGATTAAGATTCTATTTTAAGTATCCAATATGTTAGACTGCCTGTTTTCCCGTCCCATCTCTCTCCAGGTTATTTTCCACTACCGCACCACCCTGTGTAATGGCACAGTGCTGGATGACTCCCGGACAATGGGGGGTCGTAGCAAACCCATGGAGCTCATCCTGGGCAAGAAGTTCAAGCTGGCTGTGTGGGAGAGGATAGTAATCACCATGAGGGAAGACGAAATGGCAGAATTTACCTGCGATAACAAGGTTAGTGAGCTGGCCAAACAGGGTTTGATTCGTCGTAGCTTTCTTGCTGCTGCTTCTCTCTCTCTCTCTCAAGGTACAAGGTAAACTTTATTATCCCAGCAGGGGAAGTCAGGTGGTCACAGTGCAAGAAAAGACAAAAGTGCATACAATGACAAATACCACCCCACACACATACACACACGCTCTTTTTCACACTCTCTCACTCATACAAGTACATGACTTCTCTCCCCTCTCTGTCATCTGTCCTTCAGCACACTGCTCTGTACCCATTGGTGTCCCAGTCGCTAAGGAACATCAGTGCAGGGAAGGACCCCCTGGAGGGCCAGAGGCACTGCTGTGGCATTGCTCAGATCCACTCCCACCACTCTCTGGGACACCAGGACCTGGACCAGCTCCAGGCCAATCCACAGCCCCTTGTCTTTACCATAGAGCTACTGCAGGTAAGCATGATACATTTAAAACATACATGGACCATATACCATGATCTTCGCTTGCCTCGGCCAACATATGAATACACATTGAAAGAGCTGCCCCTTAGACGGTTAATCGGTTGGTCTTAGTCGACCTGGACTTTATTCGCAGAGTAATTGTTTTTTAAGCTTTTGTCGATGCTGAAGGAGTTATTTCCTGAAAAAATTATGGGCACATATCTGATGAGCACGAGGTTGAAATAGGTCCCTCTGCATGATTGCATTTTACAGATTTGTCAATTAAATAAACAAATTATTAGTCAACAAAGTCTTATTACTATTAGTCAAATAAGAATGTCTTTAGCTGAGGCCAGCCCCTACACATTGTGCAACAAAGAACAACCACAAAGTAACACCTCTGCTTTACTGCCCTGTCTCAAATGACTTAGAGTTTTGCAGGCTAGTTTGTTCATGGATAAAGTGACCAGTGTTCCTGTCTCCTCACCTCTCAGGTGCTGCCTCCGGGTTCATTCAGGCTGGATGTATGGGCTATGTCGGATAAGGAGAAACTTGAAGTGGTGCCTCAGATCCACGAGGAAGGCAACACCCTCTTCAAGCAGGGCCAGATCAAGCAGGCTGCAGAGAAATATTACAACGGCATCGCATGCCTCAAAAATCTACAGATGAAGGTCAGGTTACTGTTCATCTTTTGAGGTTGATTACAATTATTATGGATCCATGAAAATAAATTTGCTTTGCATCAAAGACGACAAATGAAACTCGTCTGATTCCTTCTGGTGCAAGTGTCATAATGGCACATATAGTGTATATAGTGGTTGGCCGATATTGGCAGTTTTTAAAATATCGGTATCGGCCAATATAAGCCCATCTACATTACCATCTTTCTCCTTTTAATGCTAGAGCAAATATGATGGTATCATATGAAACTAGAGATCACAAGGTATCTGTTCATACCAATCACATGCTAGCTTACCGGGAAAGGGGCTAAATCGGGCTCCAAACTGCACAGATATATATATATGGGAAAACATGTATTTTATATCCAAATGTTAGCAATATTTTGTCAGGTTATATTTAAGCTAACACCATGTTTATTTAGGCTATTGTTAGCAAGTTCAAACCTAGCTGTCATCAACCAGCTAATATAGCAGACACTAGTGAATTTAATTTCAACAATTTTGTGTCTAATTTGTCATTATTGTTGTATTTTATCAGATGCAAAAGAAAATCATAATATTGGCCGCCCTGGTATTTGCATCGGCCATTGAAAAACCCATATCGGTCAACCACTAATATAGATTAATATCTTTTCCCTCTCCTTTAGTCACTGCAATAGATTGTCATAAACAGTTCACATGTCCACAGACCATATCCAACTGCCCCTCCCATTCCTCCCTGTGCCTTTTGTCTCCTCCAATCAGGAGCATCCTGGAGATGAGGCGTGGATCAAGCTGGACCAGATGATCACACCCCTGCTGCTCAACTACTGCCAATGCCAGTTACTCCAGGGCCAATACTATGAAGTCATAGAACACTGCTCCTCTCTGCTCTTCAAATACGACGGTATGCCTTTTTCATCCCCACCATGCTGTAGTCGGTCACTAAAGAAGAAGGCACATTACGTTGGTTGAAAAACATGTTAAATTGTTGTGTTGAAGTTGAGGATAACGATGTCCTTTGTCCCTCATGTTCTTCCCCTTTGCGGATACTGACTTAGTGCTGGAATAGATGTAACATGGACCAAAAAGCAATAAAACACACGTGGGAGTGCTATACTGTGCATTGCTGTTATGGTGGTCGCAGATCATCACGGCACAACCTTGAGTGTATTATTGCTACTCCACAGTTTTACCAACAATTTGATGAATAACAAACACAAATATTTGCTGTAAGATGGAAGAGTGCAGCTGTAGACAAAAGGCTTTTCTAGTCCATTACCAGAGATGTTAGCACTCATAGGAATTTTGCTCAGCCAATCACAATGCGAGATCTGAACTAACCGGTATTATTAAAGGTAGATAATGGAAACTGGTATGTATCGTTTGCTTTCCCCGTCTTCCACAAAAGACAATGTGAAGGCCCTGTACAAAAGGGGCAAGGCCCATGCCGCAGTGTGGAATGAGACAGAGGCACGAGCAGACTTCGCCAAGGTGATGGAGCTGGATCCCTCGCTGGGGCCCTCGGTGGCCAAGGAGCTTCGGGTCATGGAGGAGAGGATCCGGGCCAAGGACAAGGAGGAGAAGGGGCGCTACAAAGGCCTGTTCAATACAAACCCACAAGTGGCCGCCGTCACCACGGTCAGTCCCTGTTAATTGTTGGTTTGTATTGGGTTTCTTTTAACCGGCTTTGTCTTCATTCAAGCCATACTTTATGTGGCCACCAAAAAACAATTTGTGATGAGGACCACATTTTATTTGCTAAAATCAGGGTTCCTATGGTCATGGATAACTTGCCAAAGTCATGTAATTTTAAAATTGTGTTTTCCAGGTGGAAATATCATGGACATTTGTTCATAATAAAATGATAAATGCCAAGCTTGGCTGCAGGTACATTTAAGAATAATAACCCACATAACATTTTCTGATTAAGTTGTAAGTGATTGTTGTTCCTGGGACATTCAAATCAGCCATTCAACAATGAAATGCATCAATTGAACACAGACTACAGGTCATGGAAATTGTGCTATTGTTCATGGGACAAGTCGTGGAATTTGATAAAAAAAAACGTGTAGGAATCCTGTATATTGGAAGCTTGTGATGAAG
>OMKL01089038.1:0-16800 GCA_900302295.1 Parasudis fraserbrunneri | reverse complement strand
CATCGCCTGTTCCCTCTACCCTCGTCAGATGTCTCCCAACTTCCTGAACCAACCTACCTTCCGCATACCAAACTCCGTGCAGCCTACAGTAGAGGGAACCTAGCTAAAGGTTCAAATTACCCCATATGAGAATACACTGTAAAAAAAAAAAAATCGGATACCTGTGGGGTTTTTCGTACACACTATAGATATTTACCACAGAAATACTGTAGTGATTCACCATAGTATTCCTATAGTGGAAAATTATAGAAAGTTAAGGAATTACTATAGTATTCCTGTGGTTTACCATAAAATACTATGGTTTATATAGTAATTGATTCACTAGAGTATTACTATAGTATTTGGTGTGTACAACAACAACAAAAAACACAAGAAGTTGTACTATAGTTCATTTTTGTATGGGAATGCTTGCCATTTGCAGGCCAGGGCTTTGTTCCAAACCTCATATGATATTATCCAAAAATGATTTGTTTGTCTCCTATGCCTACCTCTCCATCCATCCATTCATCCATCCATCCATCCATCCATCCATCCATCCTTGTGTCCTTGCATCCAGTGTTTTCTGCTGGCAAAGGGAGAAAGGGGGGACTGTGGAATAGAGAGCAGAGCCTTATCCCTGTGACACACACACACACACACACTGTGATCCCTGGAACACAATAGAGCAAGCTCCCCGCACCCCTGGGGCAGCCTGCAAATAATACCCACAATGCAGCGTGTCTGTGACTGTTGGAATCCCCCATGGCCATGCTAGTCCATCTCGTGAAACACTATGCCAGGGAAGTGAAGCGAGGCTATAATGCCCATCTATAGATGCCAGTTTGGTCAAGCCTTGAAGGACTACGGATATAACAACAGGATCCTTCACCTCCCTCCCCCTTCTATTTAGAAATCCATTGATGCGTGGCCAACTCAATTCATGGACATTCTGGAATTTTTCAGTGATTTAAGACAGATGAAAACTGGGCTTTCAAAGGCCACATTATCTTCTTAAGTCTATATCCTACTGTTTGGACCGGAATAAAAAGCTCAAAAGTCCTAAAAGGGGCAGATCTTTATCTCCTGTATCAATTCCAGTGACAAGATGTGAGACAGAGCTTCACTAAACCACCAGCAGCAGGCTGGTCGCACCAGCAACGTGGAAATCCAACTCATGGTGGCTTAGATGGAGCAGATACAACAATAACCATTCTCACACAACTAATAAGTCCCATGGTGTTGCTCCCTAAATAAAATAACAAGGCACAAACACACACACACACACACAGACATGCCCACGCACAGTGGAGTTCACGGCAATCTTTCCCAGACTGCACTCCCTTGTGTGCCCATCATCTCCTCAAAACAGCTCTGATGAGGAAAACTGGGAATTTATCCACACAAATAAAAGAACAATTACATCTGAGGTTCTCTGAATAATTCATGAGTCACTGTTTGCGAGATGCTGTGTGTGCATGTGTGTCTGAAAGGGACCATGTCCCTCGGAAACAACAGAGGCTGTACTAGATCTGAGGTCCTGTAGGAAGGGCTGGGGATGAGGAGACAGCCAGGGGAGATGGATAGAGGAACAGCTATTGATTTCAACTGGGTCGACTCCTGGTGTCCAATCCTAGCTACACAGCGCCACTCGTAGTTGGAACAGGGAATTGTCGTCTGTGGTGAAATTTCATATTTTACATCTTCTGTGCGTTTCCATAGCAAATGAATAGCCGCACCAGCACCCAAAAAAGTGGCAGTGGTCAGACTATAATATTATGTCCGGCATTAAGAAAATGTGGATGATTAATTAGAAAGATTAAGGAGACGGTTTACAATAGTAAACAGATTGTTTTATTCAGCTGTTTGAAATGAATTAAAGCAGCATTTACAGTAGCATGACAATGTCATACTGGCATACAGACCTTTGGCACCATTGCCAGCTCAAACACTTGCCACAACAGCCAGCAACACAATCGCTCTTTACAATGAAAGCATCAACATACACACGTAGCAAATTTCGTGCAAATAGTTTACAGAGAGCAAACTGAGTGATCCGAAGAGTTCTCTTACAAAGTAAATAGTTGGATCAGGTGCAGGGATAAAGCTCATAGTGCCTTGAACCAATAAACATCTCCTCCTCCGAACGGGGGCATTCCAAGAAGCAGGTTTCCCTGCAATTTTCATCCATACAGACAGGTGGCCATGGTGTATAACTACAATACATCCCTTAGAACCTATATTCAAGACCAATTTGACAAACCATGTACAAAAAAATAAAGGAAAAAAATAAAAAGGGAACTAAATTTATTAATTACTGTATGAAATAATCGAAATATTAAATAAATACTGTATATTACATTCTCTCAGTTTTAGGCTATTAGGTAACCCTGCTTCCGGACATGCCAGGTCTGCAAAGTGTTTAAAACACTCAGGATTCAAACCCTTGTCCGAGTGGTCTCACCCCTAGGGGTAGCTGCTGCTCCACCAAGTGGAACTGGACAATATGACATTTAGTCATTACATAACATCTGTGTGTGTGTGTGTATTTCTCATTAATACTCATCGGAGGCTCTCATATGACATGGGAACCCAGAGAGCACTGTGTGCCAACCAGGCTGCCCCAGGTTAAATTTAGTGTGTCTGTACTGGCTGTCCCAGCTCAGAATGTCCTGATGGGCCACCATCAGCTGCATATGGGTATGTGCGTGTGTCAAGTGTCCACACCTGCCCTCTGACTTTTAAGCCGCTTATATAACTCTGTTTATTACAGTTCACTATGATATACGGTATTCTCAACTCTGACTCAAGCTAAACACTATAGATTCGGACTGATATCAAATATCATTTTTCACACACACTCCCTGTTTGCCATTGAGCACTAAATAGAAAAGACATATGACAGATTACTAGCGTTTAGACCCAGGCAAACACAATTTTTTTTTATTAAAAGGTAGAATCTGTAATGTTGTCGAACAGCAACCTCTAGGCAAAAGATGACAACATGGTACTGCGCTTTGTTTACCGTTTTTGTTTTTGTCTGCTGTGTGGATTTCAGTGGGTATCGGGGAGGATTTGCTACTGCTGGACACACCTCAGGCTCTACCAAGAGAGGTCTGGAGAAATTCACAGTATAATAAGTTACCAAATTCCAACCCACATGTCAGACCAAAACAAAAAAATAAACAAAGCCGAATACCAAGCGGGGCCCTTTTGCCTAAAGGTTGCTGTTTGACTGCATTACAGATTATACCTTTAAGGGAATGGTGTTTTAACAGTTGATCTCAGAAATCCTTTTTCCGAACATTCCATATACTTTGAACGTCTGGGGAGGCTGTTTTTAAAATGGTATTAGGGAGAGTCTCCTTTATCTGCACACTCCCCGCCCCCTTATTGGTCTGGCTGTGCAGAAGGCCACAGCAAGCTACCATCTAGCTATAAGAGTTGTCACAATAACAACACAAAATGAAAGTCGATTTGGACAAAATTAGCACAGTTTTCCTGCATCTCCAGCTGGCTCTCAGATGCAATTGCAATTTCATGTGTGTTCCGCCTTGCTAGTTGCCCACTGGAATTCTTCCCACAGAGGATATCGATCCCCCTAAATATCCTTTTCAAAGTGCCGTGTCCCCAGATGTTTGAGGTGTGGAAAGTTTGTAAAACGGATAGGTCTCCAAGATTGTATGTCAGCACTGACCACTTGTGATTGTTTCTTAAAAGATTCTCAAACACATAATAGTCTTTTAGCAACTCAGCCATAGAGATATCACACACTAAAGGCACTCGGTTCAGAGCCCAACGCATGTGCATGAAAGCAAAACATTAACCGCCCTCATCTCTTTTCACTTTCTCAGTCCTTAGTTCGGCAAAGACACAAGAGAGATAGATAGCCAATCAGTCTGATCAAAAGCAAGTCACAACATTGGACTACAAATGTGTCCACTATGTACCTCCTGTTTACCAGCCAATCAACCAGGAGACATATCTGAAGGGGTCAAAGTCCTTTAAGGAAGAGTCAGAAAAGACTCAAGAGTCAATTGCCTGGATGGACCAAAACAGGGGACGTGTGAATGTATTATTTGAGTGTGTGTGTGTGTGTGTCACAGTGGCTTACATGCGTGCCACATGCTACAGGAGACATGTGGTCCATAGGGGAAGCAGGCCCACGCTCATGTTCCCACATACACGGGTCTACACAGCACACAGACCCGCCCCCCTCAGCCCAGTGGGTCCATCATGGATCCACATAGCCTTGCTTCATTTGGTCCTTCCAGCCCTCATCCCGAAGGCACTCTCTCCTGTTCTCTTCTACTCTCCAGCGCTCCATCTCACCCTGTTCAAACGTCAATCTTCTTCAGCTGCTCGTAGGTGAGGAAGAACTGGACATGGGGTTAAGGGCCACAATGGAGAGAGAGAGAAAGAGACAGAGAGAGGGAGGGAGTGGAAATTTCCACTCGCTAAGAGAGGAATGTGACGCAGAACTCGCAGAGGAATTTTTGGCTGTTGCTTTACTTCCACATCATAGCCCTCATTCGACAGTTTCCTGTTACCTCACTCTACTATACTGTAATGTAACAACTCCATAATCTCATTATGTCAACCAGGCCTGGTCACGAAGCATTCTGGTACAAATCCCCTCTCTCCTACTCTCCCCTCTCCCCCAGTCAACGCTTGAGCCAATTAATGATCCCCTACACCCTCCACATTTATAAGGCTAACCAGGGGCAGTGGGGGACCAGGCGCAGCAGTTCCGAGTGTTTAACCTGGTTATGTAATGAGCTAGCTAGCATTAGCTCTCAACCATTCTCAATGAAGCATTGGCCTGGAATGCACAAAACCTTACATCACCGAAAGCGGAAACTCTTAACGTTGTGCCAAGTTCACTCGCGCAAAGACATTAATATGAAAGACAGTCCTCATGAACGTGCCAACAGACTGGTGTGTCTACACGATGAGGAAAGGATACAATGATGTTCCATGGTCCCAGGCGCAACCAGTTGGGGAAGAAGCCCTTGTAGAGAGCCAGGAACCCCTCTGACCGCCATGTCTAGATGGAGAAAATGAACATGTGTTAAAAACCCACTACACATGAAGACCACTCCTCCTAGAATCACACCATAGCCCTTTCCAGATGGCTGCAGAATCTCCAGAAGAGGTCCACTAATGATAGTTAACACCCAAACACCACTATCAATTTTACACGGGAAAATGACCAGAAATCATTATCCCATGATACCCCTGGAACACTTTCAGCTAGCACTCTCTATTTTCTCTTTCCTACTTTCTAAGAAAACTCTACGATGCTCTGCGAGTACCTGATGGTACCGAGGCAACACTTCATTCAGATTTGAGACCACCTAGATAATGTGATGACAAGTTTGATGATTTTAGCTTCAATAATCAATAATCTATTGGTATCAAGAGGCAAAGCTGCATGTGTCATTATGCACCGCTGTTCCCACTTTGAATGTCAAGTTCAAACTTTGAAACACCGCTGATCATTTCAAAACAGTTGGGAGTGAGCTCCACAGTGAGATAAATATCACTTTTCTGATGACATCAGGTGAAACGTTTGCAGTCTGGTGAGGGCTTAGAAAAGACGTGGATCTGCTGAGCGGGCATGCGACTGACCTGCACAAGACAGTCCAGTGTTCCCTGGTACAGAGCCCCTCCTTTCTGGTTCATCATGCGGGTCCGGACACAATCCACCGGGTTGGAGGCCAGAGCCCCCGCCAGACCACACACAAAACTGGACCTGGGGGATCACAAGGGAGAGGTTAGAACATCCATACACTTACTTTGGGATGTGAGCAGGAGAGCAAAAACAGGGTTGTGAATGTCTGCATGTTGATCTTGACGCCAGGGAAGAATGTGACTGAATAATACAACAGGAATTCCTGACTACAGTGCTCGGTTCAGGGTTTCCGTTAGCCGGCATTTATCTGTTTAGAATTTCAATTGGCCGGTAAATATAAATCTTGATGGCCACCCTGACCGGTTTGAATTCTCTAAACCCCCCAATCCCAAAACAATTATCTCGCGCAGCTAATTGCAAGTGTGTTATAGCCCATGTAAAAATGCTTGTTGAAATCAGAATAAGGCTGCAGCTACATTGATCCATCAAGGAACGGATAGAAAATTGACCGAAGGCATTACTGTCCTTTGGTTTATTTTAAAATTAGAACTTAACATAATCGTGCCTTTGCAGAAACACGCTTTGCCGATGGGAACGTATCCGTCCGTTCAAAAAGTTCACCCTCTCTGAACTTTTCTGTCCATCAAAACGGACACAAATCTGGCAGTGTCAACCCTGTCCAACAAACGGATACTCCTCATTGAAAATGACAGAATTTCCCTACGGGATAATAAAGTATTTCAATTCAATTCAAATGAATTAAAAACAGACGTAGACGGACAGACACAACGGATCAATGTAGCTGCAGCCTAACAAGAGACCAGTAGAGAGCGTGAGAGTGATGTGCGGGTCAGCTCGGACATCACCCAAACCAGCCGCCATTGCCTTTCATCTGCCGCAACACCTGAACGATTATAAAAGATCCTAGACCCGCATCTGCATAAACCCACTTTTTTTCACCAGTTGAGGAAATTGGCTTAATGAAAACCCCAGACCCAGCAAGGTGCCGTCACACGTGCCAGAGATCAATATGGGAAACATTAGGCTAATTTACCAAAGAATAGTCTATATGGTACTTTAGATTACTATTATTTTAATCTCTTCTACCCACAACCCACCCGCAGCTATTCAGAACATTTACTGCTGACCCTCACCTGACCAAACCACGGGTATACCCGTGGGACATGTGAGTCACGAGTCAATGCGTGGCATTACTAGAGCCAACACGAAAAGGTGGTGATGCATTTGGCTTTGTTTTAAAACATGTATTTTAGCACACGCATGTGTATTACATTTGGCCGGTAACGTAGAATCTTATCGGCTACGCTGGCCGGCCCAAAAAATGTCCAGCGGAAACCCTGGATCTGTTCTCCATTCGTATGGGTTTCTGTTCATGCCTTAGGTCTCAGTTGAATGAGATAAATAACAGGGCTGCAGCGACTGGATCACAACATCAGATAGGTGTTCATATGCTAGCAGTCGGCACCATGTTTACTAACAACATCTTATATTCTGCGTGTGTGTGTGTGTGTGTGTGTGCGTTTAGTCTAGTTTTGCACCTCTGTAAGTCAGCCTGCATCAGAGAACAAAGTACAAATGGAATGTCTAAATACCCTGACATGGTTCACTGCTATAAATATACCCAGCAAGGCCGGGCTTTGATGGGGGATATGCAGAGGTTAGGTAGATTCTCTTTCCTCAAGGCAGGCTATGTTTAGACAGTTAGTGTATTGTTGGCCTGTAATATTTGGCATACTTGGCTCTCACCAGTGGCTATCAACCACAAAAATAATAACACAAACTATCAGTCATTTCTGATTGTCAACAGCTATGTTAAGACGTAGCATTACTAGCCACTCTAAATAACTAATGTTTCATATTTTGTAACACGTATATACCAGCAACAGCAAAACATGTTAACGTCAACATCCTAAACGTGACTTTGAGTTCTAGAAAAGTGCTATATAAATCCCATTTACAATAAAAATGACAACAGGCCACCAAAAACACCATGCACAAATAATCTTATAAAATCCTATTTTGACTTTCTTTTTTTTTTTTTTACTGGCCATGTATGAGCTAGGTACAAAAGTATACCCCCTTATCTTCATCTGTTTAGGACCACGGCCACCTCATAATATGTAACCATGTCTTTCTCAAGGTATAACCCTTGTAATAAGCAAAAATAATGGATTTTGTGCTTTAAACTTGGACTAGACCGACAGAAGATTTTTTTCTAAGACTATGAAAATAGACATTTCCTTGTAAATACCGCTAATCTTTTTATTTAGAAAAGTCTGTAAAGATTTAACTTTATATTTGTTATTTTAGCAAAACTTTTTATTGCTTTACCCTTAAAAAGGGGCCCTCAGTAATATGTGTTGCTACAGAGAACAAATAAGTACATGATGTTTTTGTCTCACACAAATAAATAGCCTTATGCTTACAATAAGGACAATGTCAGATATATAAACACATCAAGTTGATGCATTTTCTTTTAATGCAGAACAGCCTAGAATCTGAGCCTTGACGATTTCAACTCACAGGAAGTGCGTGTAGACTGTGTCGCCCATGTAGCCTGACAGAATCAAGTGCTTCTTGGTAATGTCATAAACGGGAAGTTCCACCCCCACCACAATAGCTGCTCTCTGAGCCGTCAGGGACACACCCTGAGAGACAGAGAGAGAGAGAGAGAGAACATGTTATTGTGAAGGACCGGAGAACAACATGTGCTGAATCGTATGCGTGTACTTCAGCAGGCCCCTATCAGTGGATTCAAATAAGGCATTGAAAATTTGCAAAAATGCATGTCTGTACCTTCCACAGTCCTCGTGTCCCCTCCTCCTGGTAGATGGTGATGAAGTTCCCCATCATGCTGCCTTGGATCACTCTGCCTTGGGCCTGCATGCGAATCTGGAGGAGACAGACAGGGATGGGGATAATTACATAGAACATAGAAATGATAGCTGCAGCAGACACACAGTACGAGTGGAATGTTTAAAGCTGCATTATGTCATTTTAGGAGTGAAATTTGATTTTCACAAAAGTTTTAAAATAAATAAGGGGAAAATTGGGCCCATGGAACACTGTTTGAAGCTAGAGAGTGACCTGAAAAGTTACTCTTCACTGTTGTTGTTCACACACACACACACACACACATATATATATATAAATAAACATAAAACACACACTATCTATGCAGGGCCTACCATTTAGTTTACAATACATATTCACTATACAAAGAAGAATCTCTTATGTTTAGTTCACATTGCCTCAAAAATATGTTGTTTTTCTTTATGGTGACATAAGACAATAGCTTTCAAATGACTGTTCCTGGAGTAATTCTTTCTCTGAAAACTGCACAGTGGCCAAGCCAAATTACATACCCAGAGCCGTTTAGCAGGCTGTGACCATAGAACTATACAAAACCTGGAAGAAGTGTATTTTTTCGCTCCACCCACTCGCCATCCACCTAGAATGCTTTCAAAATGGCAGTGAAACGGCCAAGAGATCACGGTTTGTGGGTGCTGACATTGAAGGTCCAAGCTATAACATGAATGCACTTGAGGTGGGGGGCAGGCGTTGGAGGGTCGGGCAGTGATGGGGGACTTAGATTGAGCTACAACCACATCAAGGGACTTAGAGCCATTTTGTAACTGTGCAAGTGGAACCAAACATGTAATTTAATTTCATGTTCTATTGCACTTTATATGATGATTTGCAGATTCCCTTGTTTGATGAAATGCAAAAGCAAAAACCTGCGTTATTCTGGGTAGATGGACAGAAGTTGGAGTGGTTATTTAAGTTTGAAGGATTTAGGATAAAATCTTGCTTTACCATGTTCCAATTGTAGGCTACTTACATTTCAATTGCAAATGCATCAAGGACAGAAACTCAGCCAAGCTCTCTGAGTCCTTAACCAGCGATACATATGTTTATTACAGCAAGACTGAGCCATTAATTCCACAACTCAGTCTAAAGAGAGTGAAATATGTCATAAACTTGCTGCAACATGTTGTGGTTAAAAAGGAAAATGATGGTGGAGAGAAATTAGCCTGAGTTGCCTTCTTTGCACAAAACATATTCTGTTTTGTGTATGAAGGATATTAGATGGTCTCCCATTCTAATATGGCAACACAATTCTCACACGGAGAGCCCGATGCAATCCATAATCAAACTTCTCAGACATCATCCTCCGCTTTTACTGGTTATTCAAGTAGACTCCTCATGTTCTTCAGAAATTCCAATATGCAAGGACTGTCCATATGTCATTTTTGTACCGCCGATCTCAGTTTGACCCACTCATTAAGAGTTAAAAAAGAAAAGATAAAAACTCTTTACCAGGGATGAAGTGCTCCAGCCCTCCCCCTGCCCACTTTTTTGTTTGTGCGTGAGAGGAGGCCCAATATGCGCCGCCTTTCGGCAGCGCAGTGAAGCTCTTGACTGGGGCCTTGACTGTGACGTACAGACGCTCAGACAGCTCTGCGTGGAGACCGCCCGCCCGCACCCCCCCCCATTCAGAGAATTCTAAACCCCAAGCTAGAGTCGTTTCCTCTTGTAGGAGGCATTATACATAAACCAGCCTCGACTCTGTCTGGCTGTAGTGGCTGCCCAAGAAGGAGCACATGAGGACTTGGCAGCTACAGCAGGAACACACTGGGACCAAAACACAATGTCCCAAACTGCAGCCAATTCTTAACTCTTAACTCACACACACACACAATACGGAGGTGGTCATCATGCCTAAAACTGCATGGTGAGGAGAGGGTAGGTGAGATACACACAACAAACACAAGGAAACAAAACAAAAAACACACACGCACAAAACAAACACAGACAGACCAACACACACAGGATCACATTCATGTAACCATATATTTTCCAGAACACTGTGCTATTACTAACCTGCTTGGTCTATAAATAATCCAGAAGTGGTTTCTAGATAATATCATATTGCCCCGACACCATAGATCACTCTACCAAACCACACCCCTACTATGTTCTGGGAGGGGGCAAGCAATGCCCTCCCCTGCACTGTGACTTATTAAACTTGGTCTTAATCCAAGCACAGTTGATGTTTTCCAGCTGTATCTGAGCAAAACAAGTCTTAACGAGTGTTCTGTTGAATAGGGATGGCTCAATGTCATATTTTCACTTCCCATACAAATACTGATACCACAACCGGACACATGACTTAGTTGTTTTGGTCAGGAGCCAGCTTTAGGAAATTAAGCTAAACCGGTTATTCTGCCTGAGGCATTGTGGGTTGTATGTGTGTTAGCTACCTTCAGGACATCCGTAGGGTTGGCAATGGAGGAGGAGATGACTCCAGACAGAACACCACACATTGCATTGGTCAACAATGTCTCATCTGAAAGATGAAGAGGCACACTGTAAAAAGGCCTTTCAGCCCTGGGCATGAAAACATTGAAATAGTACAGTTCTTCTTTGTGGTCTGATACACCTACACATGCGTGCATGTACATGTTCAAAGTAAGGTTGCACCGACAGCTTACCACTTTCAATGTCAATACCGAGTCTAAGGCCTAAACTGTCAGTATCATCCAACACTGCATAACAAGCCAACACATTGCTTTTTTTTTTACCGTTAGTTTGGCACAATTGTACAAATATTATTGAGATAAAATACATGTTTCTACATTAGAAATCTAACATGCTTCCATATTCCAAAAATGCAGAAAATCAAGTAATTTTGCTTTGCTTTCTGAGATGTAAACACATGATCCTTGGTATCAGATTTATAGCATTGGGGATATTCTCTAATACAGATACCCTTTAATCAGTATCGGTGTATCCCTATTTAAAATGGCCGCTTGCTCTCCAAAAAGTAGTTTACATTTTTAAAGTAGGTCAGAAACACGTTAGACGTCGCCTGTGGTCTTCAGTTAACATGTGGTAGGAATGTGTGTGTTAATGTGAAAGGCCTTGGCACAAGTAGCATAGGGCCCCAGGGTCTCTGGTTTCATGTATAGTAGCCCAACCTTCTCTGGGTTTCACAGGCACAAAGAGCACAGGGCACCATGCGGACAATAATGTGTTGATGTTATGAACTGTGTGTGTGTGTCACCTTCAGGTCTGTCAACTAGTAAACGTTTGAAGCTCTGGTAGGTTCCAATCTTTATGGTCCCGTATGATGCCTGGCGTAGCATGGCAGGGGCAATGCTAGAATTGAGAAACAATTATACAACTATTACAATGTTGAATGTGCCCCCTTCCAACGCACGCGCGCGCGCGCACACACACACACACACACACACACAAGTACAGTAACGTTAGCCTACACAAAACGCACCCCGAGTACAGTGCTCGGAGTCCCTCCTCTCGGCATATCCTGACCATAGCATGGAGCATTCCGCGGTAACGGATTTCTCGGTATTTGATGTCGCCCACTTGTCCTTGAACTTGGAGTCGAGTCTTGGTCAAATCGATTGGGAACGTCCCTGCAACATATTTGCGGAAAGATATAAATTAGAGATGAATCAGATGGAGGAGTCAATTTATTAATCGACGCAGGCCTAACGTTACAATGTATCACCGCCACATCCACACATCACTCACCGCATTCCGCCGTAATAGAGGCCAGTCCACCGAAAACAAATGGTTTCCAGGTAGCGTTGGACATTTTTTCCTATCCCTGATTCCGTTGTGGTAAATATGTATCTACCGGTGAACTAGTGAGCAGGAATTAGTTTTAAGGTTATTGTCAAAGACTCAGCTCAATTCCCCCCCGCCGGGCTCTAGTCTCGTGAAGTCTTCATGACCCCTCCTCCGCTTTTTCTTGTGGCGGCGGATCAGCCTCGCCACGCCCATAGGCTATCCTATCTCCTCCCACCTCTAGTTGCTAAGTAACCGTGCTTCTTGACTGAACAGCAGGCGGCACGGCAGGGCGGGAAAGGAAGCAGAGCACAATCAGTGAATGTGGATCTCTGTTGATTTAGCAATTTCACGGAAATAATAATTGTTACCCAGACTGAATGAGGCTCCCAATACGCTGGTACCTGTGCCTGACTTCAGTTTCACTTTTTCTCCCTTCTTTTTATTATTATTATTATTATCCAGGCGGCCAGGCCCAATTGAAACATAATCTGGTGTGATTTTGACTAGTACAGGCCACAATTTCACTGATCGCTTTAGTACTGAGAAACGTCCTTTCATTAGTAGTCCATGGGCCAGACCAGATATTGGTACCACCCAAGGTGGCAAAACTTCAGTGGTGCCATTTTATTTGTTACACCAACAGAAGTAAAATAATACATGATAACCTTTCCGAATGAGCAGCTGTTTCATTTTTCTAGCAGGGAACTGTTTTTGCACCTATTGAAATGACGCATATTCACCCAGACATGACAAATATGACATTCCAACACCTCTGCTGTTAATTTAGACAATGAATAGTTTACAAAATGGATGTGTGACCCCTAGGCATGTATTTCATTCATATTCTTGCATTTATTCATGCTTGTTCTTCAATTTCAGTGACTTAGTTAAGTCTGGAATAGATTGGTACTATCTGTTTTCCTTCTGTTTCTAGCTGCTTGTTTGCTCATGAATATTTACTGGCAGGCGAGGCAAGTACTGGTGGTTCTGTATTATTTCTGTTCAGTAAAGATATCTAAAGTGCTAAACTTCACCCTCAATATATTGTTAATGAACCTGTTAAGATGATTAGTTAATTTAGTTAAGGCAGATTAGCTGGTTTCACCGCAGTATTGACTCCTGGAGAACTCTGCTAAGGGCAGCTCAGATACGAAATCAGGCACCAAATTTGGAACAGGCAAAAGACATTCCTGAGGGACAGATTCCAGCAATCTACTACAACAGAAAGTGCCGTAGTACCTTCACTATGAAGAAAGGTCTTGATGGCATCCTTGCAAAAGAAAAGCAAAGTGCCAGTGGCTCTGCTGAAGAGAAAGAATCTAAGAGAGCAGCTCGACATGCCCCAAGTATGTCTACGGCCTATGACGCAGGGTGCATATTTTGTCGGAAAACCAACAAATATGCCCAGGGACAGAATACGAGAGAAGTACTGGTACAGTGTCAGGAGTGCAGCCACAAAGAAAGTTTGAATCCAGAGACAAAGACAAAGACAGCAGAATCCTTGCCACTGTGAGAAGAGATCTTGTAGCAGCTGAAAGGCGGTACAACAGGTCATGCTATAGACTGTACACCAAAGAAGAGGTTGTCAGGAATGAAGATGATAATGCTGCAGCCCAGTATGAAGCTACTGTGAATCAGTCATTAAATGAGCTGTTCCTCTTAATCAGGATGGAGCTTTTGGCAATCCTCAAGTGATGACAATGGCTGATCTCACTTCTAGACTGGTTGCCTCAATTAACTCCCTAGGCATTGTCCAAGTCAAGGAATCGCCCAAGAAGCACACAAGACAAAAGCTGGAGAGTGAGTTTGCTGGAGCCTTGCACATCTTCCCACGTCCTCTATCCAGATAACCTGTCCATGAGGGAACTTGCCAAAGAAAATCAGTCTCTCAAAAGGGAGCTGCAGACCCTGAAAAGCGTCGGTGCTCAAGATGATATAGCCAAAGCAGCCATCAAACTGAGAGTGGACATCAAGAGTCAATATGTTCCTTAAGCCTTGCCGCCTGATGTCAAACCAGAGGCAGAATGTCTGACCATTCAAGAGTCACTCATTGTCTTCCTGTTCTATCTACTCACAGGCTCTAGTGATCCTGATCATGCATCCCTGAGAGTTCAGTGGCTTCTGCAACCATTTGGCCATGACATAGTATATGCAGTGACTTGTGGAAAGACCAAGCCTTCCAAGCACATTATTCTGCCATTCAGTGTCAAGGGAATGACAGGGAATGTAGAGCTGATAAAGATGCTCAACCGACTTGGTCACAGTGTGTCCTATTCACAGATGGAAGAGATCGACACTGCCCTGTGTCTTCAGAAACTCTTGTCATCAGGGAGTGACACTGCCCTACCAGCTAACATCCATCCTGGTATATGCACAACTTTAGCCTGGGACAATATCGATCGTCTTGAAGAAACCGTCAGTGGTGAGGGAACATCTCACAGAGTTGATGGGATTGCTGGGCAAACAAAGCCAGTCAACCCAGTTCCTGTCCAACCCATACCCACTGTTGCCAAAACAAAGCAGAGATGCACTGATGCACCCCCGCCAATGTTACCAACTTACACACCTGGACAACGGGTGGGGCCACCACAAAGCAAAAGTGCAGATGGTGATGCTGCAGCCAATATCAGCTTGCCAGAGAGAATAACCTTGTTTGGGCCCTTGCACGCATGTCACAACAAGAAGACCAGTCAGTCAGCAGCTGGACAGGCTTCAACATCCTGACTCGAGGTGAGATGACAGTTATCCCCGAACAATGGAGGCTATCTCGTGTTGTTTATAATATTCTAGTAGTTCCTTACCTCACTATGGTATTCCTTATGATCCTGTATTTTCATTGTATATTTAAACAAATGTATAAAGACCAATTTGTGACCTAACTGGCCTTGGTCTAGGTAGTTTCTCAGTAATAATGCCCATTTAATAATAATAATAATAATAATAATAATAATAATGCCCATCTTACTAGCAAAGTAGGATTTTCATTGTATGGCAAAACTGTCAGTTTAACTATGTACATGACAATAAATGAATCTTGAATCTTGAATCATTTCATCGTTCCGGATGCCTGTCATAGGGTATGGGTATGAAAGTCATGGTAACTACAACTAAGTTGCCACTCTGCAAAGGTTATCATATCAGAATATGTCCCGCACACATGGAGGATTACAAAAATCATTACTAGACTTTGCCACCTCAGGTGGTACCGATAAGTGATTTTTTGGGGTCGGGCCCATGGACTATACAAAGAACGGTTTACAAACATTTCCTTGGTAGAACATATGAAGAGTATTGTACTGTGAGATTAAATAGAGACTGGGTAAAAAAGAAAAATTTAAAAAGCTAACTAGTAGTTGAGTAGGTATAGAAAATTCACTAGAAAATTCTAGGGCCCTTTGATAAAATAAATGTGACAAAATTGGGCCCCCTATACTTTAAACGGTATGCTGGGGCCCTTTTAAATTAAAATCATGGTTACATGGGAAAATATTCCAATTGAAAGTAGTGAGATAATGCAACTCCGGGGCCCCTGAAGGGTCCAGTATGCCCGGTCAGAACTCCAGCCATGACTGGAAGTCATAATACAGGTGTGGTCTACTCTCCAATGTTTACATTACAAACTAAACTGTATCAAAACCCCTTGTTTAGTTGTCATACAGTTTACTGCGATTCAGTAAAGTCAGTAAGAATGACAAAGCCCCACCAATCCCATGTTTTAGCGTTGGGTGGAGGGGGCAGGGTGTGTGCGTTTGGGTTATGGATTGAGATTTAAACACGTACCACAAGAAAGAACATTACATCCTTGTTGACCTTTGCACGACATGTGCTCTTGGACGATCTTCTCTCAGTTTCAGAGAGCTTATCCCGATTTGATTCCCACATGATTAAATGCATTAAATCACCTTTTTCTTTAGAGCGTTACAAAAAAAAAAAAACTGTTTCCCACATTCAAACTCTTCATGAATATCATATGGAATATACCCCACAGTTACTATATGGAAGAAAAACACACGGCTTGAAGTGTGGTCTGACCGAGGTTTAATATGGGATTAACAGTCTGGAGATTACAGATTACCACACTCCACATTTGACCTTGCATGTGTGATACTGGACAAACCACCGCTGGGTGAATGAGCTGTTATCTCTGAGTGCTTATTGAGACCCAATCTCATTGCGGGGGGGTCGTGACTTCCCGCCCCCCAATGCAATTAAACACGTTGCATCACGCTTCAGTCGTTAACGGGATGTTACGTAAACATTCCTGCGATGTAAACTGGTGGTTCTTTGACTAAAATGATGCAGATGTCAGAGATTAGCAAACGTGGTTAAGTAAGCCAGCGTCTGACAATTTCCTAAGAGGGAGTGTCACATTTGCTTCCTGACCACTTCGAAGGTATTCCTCCTTTCTGCATCTCTTGCTCTCTTTTCTTCTCTCTGTCATTCTCTCTTTCTCTATCATCTCCCTCCCCCTTCTTTCTTCTGCCTCTCTCACTCTCCACCTCTCTTCATTTCTCCCGTTCTCATTCCCTCTCGTTTACGCGCTCTCTGTCTTTCGTTCTCTCCTTCCCCGC
>OMKL01088966.1:11376-23007 GCA_900302295.1 Parasudis fraserbrunneri | reverse complement strand
AGCAGCGAGCGGATCCGCTCCAGACGCTCGTTCTGCAGGGAGAGCATCTCCTCCTCGATCTGGGGATGATGGAAGAAGAGGAAAAACGTTACTTCATTGTCAATTCACACAAGGCTATTGAAATTAGTTTTTCTGCATATCCCTCCATGAAACACATGGTCCCCCCACATGTATGCATTTCATCAGAGCTAGCAGCACCGCTGGCTCTAGAGCAGTTTGGAAGAGATGGTGGGCACCGTGGCGTTCAGATTACTGGCGAAAAAGCAACAGGAACTCAGTCATTTTCAATGGAATTCGGCGCCATGAAGCTTAACACGTCCACCCGACACACAGCGCTCCGTGACAGGCGACGAAGGCGACAGATCCTGGCGTGACGGACGCGTGCAGCTTCAAATTGGAAGTCAAACAGAGCTCGACTTTTTTACATGCTCGAAATCACGCTGTGAAGCGCCAACGAATCCCAACAAGAGAAAATTTTGTTTCTGCGGAAACCGTTTATTTTAATTTTAATGTAAACAATTATTTATGTTTTTGGTGATGTTACATTTCATAAGCTGATGCACTACCAGTGAAACGCACACACACAACTTTCTTCAGAGATACTTGGTCCGACTTCGAACACATTATAGCACATATAAGGCAATAAACTTTTATTAAAGACTAACATTTTTAACATTTGACTAAAAGTTTCTTGCCTTGGAGCTTAGCTTCATGGGGCACATACATGGCGCGACACAGAGGAGAGGCTGGACCCAGCAGGGCAAACATTCTATTTGAGCTACATCAGTTACGTGTGAGCCATGTTGTTGAAGAGCAACAGGGATACACTTTTCAATGGTGATTTCATGTTTTGGACGTACGCAAAATTTTATTGTTTCAATGTCCTAACAATGTGCCATCTCTTGGGTATCTATTTCCGAAGCTTGGTTGTATAAGGGTGAATAGTTTTAATTGAGGATACAGAGGCTTGGCTCCATATTATGTGAAATTATGGCATGCAATACGTGCTGTCTTGTATTGCCTCTGGTACAATGAAGCTGGGAGCATATTCATTTTATAGACATTATAACTATATTATAACTACTGTAGTTTTAACTAGATTGTCATGCGTAGAGGAAAAAAAATATAGACCACTCGCACAAAAATAGAGATCAGCCGTGGGAAGCCTGAGCAGGTGCGCACTGCTACGCGTGGCTTTCCTGACCGGCGGAACTGCTTTCGTCGATTGTGACGGAAGCATTCTTTAACTGCACTCCGTAAGTAGACATGTCGCACCGTGTAGCTTCGTGGTTATATCCGCCGGTGCTCCAGTCTACTTTGGGACCAAGTCCGTCTGACGTTCGCCTTCTATCCAAGACCGCCCTATACGGAGAGCACGAGATCGGGCCTACAACACGTTTCCTTTTGCGTGGGTTGGTTGGAGCGCGTCAAACATACTTTCTGTTCCAGCAGAGCCCTCCGCAGTGAGACCCTCTGCTCCAGGTCCCTCCTCTCCTTGTCGTGATGGGCGTCCGTCTGCATCTTGATCTTGCTCTGGTAGGCGTTCAGGAGCTCCAGCTCCTGCTGCAGCTGCATCCTCAGTACCTGACATTCCGCCTCCTGGGCCTCGTCCAGCCGTAGCTGAGGGCAGGCGGGGCAGGAGCACCATGTGAGGAAGAGAGAAAGAGAGAGAGAGAGAGAGAGGAGTGGGGAAACAAGGACACACTGTGTCATAAATGCAAAGCATTCTTGCACACGGACTGAACTAGTCTTACACGAGAGCCATGCCCATGAGTTGCTACTCGGAGCAGTGGTTAAATGTGAGTGAATTAATGACTGACTGAATGAAGATATGCTTTGCATCTAAAAATAGGGAGGATGAGAACAGACATGACAAGACAAGGGAAGTTCTCTTATGTAAAAAAAAGCAGCTAGGGTGATCCCGACCTACCTACCTACCTACCTGCATAGCTACCTACAAGGTTTGGGATCAAATCACTTTCAATTCAGTGAATTTAGGCAGTGGATTTTCTTTTCAAATCCAAATATTGGAAAAAAAACATTTGGCATGAAAAGGTCACAGTATCCAACCTATTGACAAGTAAATGAGAATGGTATTACAGATAGTAATATGATGGTAGTGACCAAAAAAAAAAGAAAAGAAGATGGAAATGCATGATGCTCTTTTGGAAATACCATGATAGTTGTTTTTTTTGTAAGGGCAGGTACTCACAGCCTGTGTGGACAGCATGTCATTGATGGAGTGGTCGTACTGTTCGGCCAAGATGGCCAACTTCCTGGTCTGCTCCTCTTTGAGCCTCTTGAGCACGGCCTTGTGGTCTGCCTTGGCCGTGGTCTCCAGCAGGTGGTTTCTGAGGGCCTTGTACTGCCGCGTCTGGGTCTTACACGTGTCCTGGAACTGCTTTTTGATCTGCATTTCTTTGGACTGGGTTTGAAAGGAAGAAGAAAATAAAGAAGTTGAGTGATGGAGTGGAAGTGTAAATTGTAAAAGCATTTACTTACTACAACAACCTATCGCCCATTTTAAACAGAGATCCCTCAATATTGGCGTACAGAGGACCCCTCATTATGCCGGTGTTGCCGATTTACAATGAACCAAACAAAGCAGTATAATGCCGTCCCAGTGTGTACTTTTATATAGCACGCCGGCGTTTCCGGAATCAGAGGCGTGACATGTAGAATTCTGCTTTTTTAGCATTGTGGTGCAGAAAACTTCCACTTGGTAGCATTTTGAAATGGATACTGCCATTGTGTTCGCCGTCGGAAACTACCTGTGGGACTGTCCTGTCTCTTCCTTTGGACCCCCAGAAATATTTGTAATTATTGTTGTGAGTCGAGAAAACGCGATTTCTCTCATTCTCAGTCAGACAGGAGCAAACTGGCCAGCATCATCTCTTGACTTCTCGAAATCTCCAGTTTCATTATTGAACAAAATCTGACATATTTAACAAATTATGACCACTCAATAATCGCTTCATACAGGCTTAGACAAGCACATATTTAATATAAATGTACGACTTTGCTGCACTCTCCCCACCCCAGGCGCACGCCTGTCCCTTTTGTAGCATATTGGGTGCACCTCGCAAACTCGCTCAAAGCTTGATGAGACAAATGCCTTGTGTATCTTGTCCTCGGCTGGGAGTGAAAGAGGAGGGAATGAAGATGACACATATACATTTGATCTACAACCCATAAGCAGGAAGTTTCACTATGGCATTTAACAGGTGCCAGAGAGCTGTAGATCAGCAGAAGCAATTGGGACGACCAATGACACTAGGAAAAGAAAACTCGTCCCAGCGTGCCGGCTGTCCCTTTTACACAGACGTCAATGCGGCAATGTGACTACCTCTGCTGGCAGATTAATGCTGGAGCAAAAATGCCCCCCATTCCATGTTTGTACCTTTTATACAGAACAGCGAGGCAGAATTAAGGCGCAATATTCCCGCCTTGAACAGGCTGTGTAAAAGGGGCTTATGCCTCACATTCACCCATTCACTCACACACAGGCGGCAGAGGCAACCATGCAAGGCGCCAACCTGCTCATCGGAATCAGTTAGGGATTCAGTGTCTTGCTCAAGGATGGTGTCCAGGAGTCGAAACCGAACTGGGAACCTTCAAATTACCAGATGACCGCTCTACCTCCTGAGCCACAGGCAGCCCCATGTGGCAGAGGCAATGTTTTTGGTGTCCATAAAATATCCTCAAAGTCATATTGAATCTCTGTTGATATTTGAATCCTATGTGACATATGAACTGCGGATTCAAATTAACGAGGCATTCTGCCAATTTTTACCCTGAATTCTATTGCTGTGTTGTGAGGAGGACATGTGATAATAGTCGGTGTTCCTAGTTCCATTAAGCACAGCTAATTGATTGATTGATTGCAATAACCATTTTCTGAACACTAGAGGGCAGCAAAAATTCATAAACAAAGCCCTTTCCCTCCCTGTCCCAAAACATAGACTCTTGTTTCGCCACATGTGATCATTGTAAATACTTCATTTTTTGATTATTATATTAATCAACTTCAATATGACTTTCACTTGGGCATTTCTTAGTTGTTGAACAAGGTGACAATGGCCAAAATGGCCAATTGTGAGCATTAAATATTTAACCTTTAAACATAATACTGTTCCGACAGCACAATATTGGTGTAATTAAGAGATTCGCTGAAAATATATCGCTTTTTTTTTAATGCATGTTTGTCAGGTTTATCAATTACAAAAGTGCTGTCATAGAACGGTTACAAAATAGGCGGAGCCAAAGCACGGCCCAGATTTGGTCAAAGAAAATAAATGATAGAATAACAGACTGGTAGCGCAGGACGTCTGAGTGGGACAAGGACACCATGAGTGAATGAGACCTTCTGACAGCAGGTGGTCATAAGAAGTTGTGAAAATGTGAAAAATGCTGTCAGAGTATTGCAGCTTTAAAGCCACTTTATTGCTTGTGTCCCCCTTGTGACATCACAATGAGCAATAATTCTGAACAGCTTGTTTTGGCTTGTTAATCTGAAGACTTAACTCCTGGCCAAATAGCAAGTATAAATAGCAAACCAAATAGCAAATAGCAATTATAACCTTTATAATTTCTCCCCAGCACCTAAATAACATTCAAAGACTGCCAAGTCCATCCGAAGACTAGGCAAAACCCATTTTCCATAATATGTCCCCTGTAAGTATTTAAAATGTGTATGTGTTTGTGCATGTGAGTTTGAATGTGTGTGAGGTTTGCATGTACACGTGTATGTGCATCGTTGGAATATTTTATGTGACCAAAGAGCTGGGCGATAGGGCCAAAATCACAATATATTTCTTATTCCTAATATTTGATGGCATTTCCTTTTAAGTTACACTGTGATGTCATTTTTTTTTTTTACGTCTTTATTTTTTGGTAACAAAAAAGGGTCATGGTGTAGCTTTCATTCAAATGGTCTATCATCTATTTTACGTATCTCTAAACAAAATAATAAAATAAAATAAATAAAATATTGTTGACAGCAGTATTGTAAAAACACATGCCTTTGTGTGGATCCATACTGGTGCACCTTCAAATACAGGCCTATCTCCTTGCCCTATATAGAGTTCATACTCTGTGTATGTGTGTATATATGTACCTTGAGGCTCTTGGGTTGTTGTCGGACCTCCATGACGTGCTTGCGGCGGAGCTCTCTCTCCCTCCTCTTGTTGTACTCCAGCTGGTTGGTGAGCTCCGTCTGGTGCTGGGTCCTGATCAGCTCGGCCCGCGCCTTCTGGAGGCTCCCCAGGTGCCGGAATTCCAGCTCCTGCATCGACTCGTGATGCCTGAGCAGCATGGCATGCTCCAAGTCCTTCTGGGTCTGACGCTTGTTCAGCTCCTAACACGCGGGACGGGACAAAGAGAGAGAGACATGGTGGGATAGTAAGAAAAGGGGTTGTTGGGGGCGGGGTAGACTGATATGGGAATATTGGCTCAGATACCGATTTTGATATTTGGGAGCTTACATTTCCAATAAGCAATATATCCAAATGTTATTTCTATAAAAATAAGAAAATTATTTCTGTCTCAGGACAAAGACAACCGCTTAAAATAAGAACAATGTTATATTGATATTATATGTTCCTTTTACCGTTAACCATATATCCGTTATATTGATAATACTGGCTGATCCATATCTGTATTGCCTGTTACTTGTGCAGTGGGTCAACAGTGAGTCTTCAGTAGTTGTTGGCTGAGTTATTAGCTGTATACCCTACAGTTACCAACTGACTACAATATGGCCACATTGCTACAGCTTTGAATTACAACCTGATATAATACACCACAAAAACTAGTTTAGCTTAGTTTGCAACAATAGTTATTTTGCCTGCTAAGGCAACGTGTTTCTAACCCTAACCCTGAAATCGGGGACGCATTTCAGACTACAAACCAGTTGATTGGGGACGGCTTGTCCAATTGGGGACAAAAGCACTATCCCCAATTTGGAAAAGGTCAGTGGTTTATGTTAGGGTTAGGTTAAGGTTAGGGTTAGGTTTGGTTAGGGTTAAGGTTAGGTTTGGTTAGGCATGTAGTTGTTATGGTTAAGATTACGATTGGGGGCTAGGGAATGAATGTCAAGTCAATGCAATGTCGCCAAAAGTACCCTAAGTAAACGTGTGTGTGTGTGTGTGTGTGTGTGTATACATGCGTGCGTACCTCTCTGGCCAGGTCCTGCTCTACGTTGTGCCTCGCGATGAGAATCCTCCGTTTGAAGCGTCGGCACTCCAGGTCCAGGTACTGTCTCTGTCTCCTCAGCAGGTTGGCCTCCTCCTCGGCCTGGGAGCACACAACAACACAACATCACAATCCCGGACACATCACCTCTCAATAGTACCTTTTAAAAGGTGCACTCTGATTTTCCATTGTTTGGAATGATGACTGCATCGACTCACTCAACCATGAGAAATTAGGCAGAATAAGCACATCATTTAACGGCTGAGTCTACAAGGTCCTCATTGATGGCCCCTCAGAGTGAGGACTGTGTGTTTTGTCAAATGTGCCATGACACTGAATCGCATGCCTGTTATTCCAATATGGCTTGATACACCTAGCTTTAAAGGACCATACCAGTCTTTTTGACATGTGGGTTCCAAGTCATTCTTGCCATAATACAGAAATCAAGGTGCCCTTCTTTTTTCATAATACAGTTACTGAAAAATGTGGTACTTATTTTCTGCCAATTCACCACTGCCATTGGGTTCCAGTGTATCTGAAAATGTGTCTTAAACACCACATTAACTGAGGAAGGTCACCACATTTGACTAAGATGCCATGCTAACATCTTATGTTTCACTTGTTTTCTGAAACGTTTTGCCATTGTGATTTAATACAGAAGGAATTCCTCCTCTTCCTTTTGAGACACCGTATTAAGGCACAACAGAGGAAAAAACGAACTTCTCAGGAAAATAAATGCACCTCAGATGTTAGCATGGCATTTTAGTCAGATGTGGTGACTTTCATGGGTTTATGTGGTTTAAAACACATTTTCAGATACATTGGAAGCCAATGGCAGTGGTGAATCGGCAGAAAATAACGACCACATTTTTCAGTAACGGTAAGATTATGAAAAAAGACGGGCGCCTTTTTTATATCAAGGCAAGAATAATTTGGAACCCACATGTCAGAAAGACTAGTATGGTCCTTTTAGTGGGGAAGGGAGAAATTCTCTACTATCAGCAACCTGGTCACAGTGTGGTAAAGGTGGGCTACCATGTCTCTCATCAGCTCAACATGGAAGTGAGTTAAAGGCCCAATGCTTGATTTTTTTTTACCAAATCAATGTGGGGTATATATTCACATACACTGTTGAAGAGTTTGATCTGTAGATAGAATATGAACTATTTGAAACTTTCTTCACCCATTATAAATCAGAGGACGGGTCTGTTTTACTCTAATGTTTACGAACATTAAACAAACCTTTTACAGCCACAAAATACAGTAAATACATTTAAAATGTCATGTGTACCTGTTGTCTCTGTGTTCTCCCTTCAAGAGCTCAGTCAATAAACGAGAGAATGAAAACATGTCTCCTTTTCAATTTCTCATGTGGTGGTGGTGGGGCTACACATTTGTTTATGTTTGGGTCATTGATTGGGCCTTTAACTAGCCAACTCCCCATGTTATTTAGGACTATGTGTGGTGGATGGCTTGGCTAATGTGTTTGGGAGTTTTCCCAGATCCGTTTCACATGAACTTCATGTGAACTTCATGTGTGTTCATGACGGTAATATAAAATATAGATGATAATGAGAGCACAGGTTTTGAGTGTTTTACTGACCTGGAAGTGCTGGATGTTCTCCTTCTGCTTAGACAGCCACTCCTGCTTCTCCTTCTTCGGGGTCGATTGGTTCTCACTCAACTCCTGGCCGCACAGGTAGAATGGCAGTGTTACTGACAAGATCTGGAGGTGCGCATGTGTGTGTGTGTGTGTGTGTGTGTACTGCACGGCATAGAAGGAAGCAGTGGTAGCGGTGTGGGTGTACCTCTTTGAGCTGCTCCTTCCGTAGTTTGTACTCCCGCTTCTGGGACTCCAGGAAGCTACTGAGCTCCTTCTTCTGCTGTACCTGGATGTGCTGCTGGAACTTCTTCTCATCATTGGCAAACGTCTTCACCTGGAACCCCCCCACAACGCACAGGAGTCAAGAGAGAGGAACAACACGAGCATACATGTCAGATGTTATGTCAACGCTGTCCCACTATAATAATATGAACTAAATAAAATAAAAGTTCAATAAAAGTTAAATGGTCTTTGCATGATCAGATATTTTACACCATACAATTCATGACACACACACACTGAAGATTGAAATATTGTGGCGATTGGTCAGATTTGCAAGTTGTCACAATTTAATTTGCATTAATTCTTGCGATCACGAGGTCTCAAAATCTGGGAGGGTCTGATATTACAAATGGCCAAGCCGATATTTGACAGCTGTTTTGAACTTTGAAATTAAAACACAGCGCTCAAGGAAACCATACAAGAAAAAGGGCATTTCCAGGACATATGACTGAGAAATGTCACTCAACTGGCTGATTCTCCTACCTAGAGAGACAAAACCTAAGCTTAGATTGCAAACAATTTAGGTCAGATGTAGGTACTTGACTTGATGTGTACAGAATATTAATCATTTAAAGTTGTGCGTGCATTTCTTTTGTTTCACATTGCACATATAATGTATTTATTTTTCATTTTACAGGTTATTTTTCTGTAGTCTTATATTTTCAAATGCAGTTGAATCCATGCCCAAAGATAATTTTTCATTTGTAAGTCACTTGAAATTATTAAAATGTTAATAAACTACTTTTATCTTATATATGTTATTACTTATTTTCCTTTATGGTAAATATTCTCTTCTATTCATTGCCGCATAGCGCTGTGGACAGCAAGGCAAAAAAAAGTTCTTATCATATCAGAATGATTTCATCTACTTTGGGTACACATGTCATTTAGATTTTTGAGATCTGATCATAAGGATCTGATGTTGTGAGACTGTGTTGCTGTGAGTCCTCATTTGGCTCGAAAATGCCTGTTATGAGTCTTCCATGGCTGGATTGTGTCCACATGACTTTTTCCCCCCTCTTCCTCTCCATCTCTTTACATTGCTCTTATGTGCACTGTGGCTGGATTGTGTCCCGACTATGGAGAATTGACCTAAAGCTCCGCCCTCTCTTACCTTGACTGAGGAAAGCAACGCGTGTGATAGGAGGGTCAAGAAAAAGACAGAAAAAAAATCTTTGTTTGACCGCGGAAAGCGACAGTTATGATTGGAGGGTCAAGAAAAGATCTGATATTATATTGTCATCTATCCCTCGCTGTGATGTACTGTGACAACAAAGTGCTTTCCACACAGGGAAGACAAAGCTCTTCTCGTGTCCTCACTCAGCCGTGTTGTGTGCCCGGTACGTACGTCTTTCTCCATGGCGGCCTGGTGCTTCTTCAGCAGCTTCTCCATCTCCTGGGTGAAGGTGTTCCTCTGGCTCTCCAGCTCCTTGTCCAGCCTCAGCCGGTGCTCGTCCATCTCCCCCTTCAGTTTGTTCTCCAGGGCCTCCAAGTGCTTCTGGTGCTGGCGTCTCATGCGCTTGTAGCCCGACATCTGCTCCCGCAGCTCAGAGTCCTGCTCGTGCTCCTTCATCTCGCGGGTCACCTGGGGACACGGGAGGGACGGTTAAGAGTGGGCGTGCTACCGACGCCCCCGTACCGTTAACGGGACGCGGGTCCGATAGCAGGGCTAAAATGACAGCCGAAGGTAAGGAGAACTGAATATGAGCACGGTGGTATCTGACGAAAATGAAATTATGTTTATCAAAATACAATGGAAGGTTGGGATTTGATTAGAAATAAAAAATAAAAATAAAAAATTAAAAAAAAGGTTTTCCCACACTATTTTCGACAGAATACAGTAGCAGTCAAAAATGATTAATATCAAGCAAATAACTCATTTTGGTTCTTGGTAGCTGTTAGGTCTGCAGAAAGTGGCATTGGTGCACCTCTAGACTGTTGGTTAAACGTGTAACATGAATGTGCTTCTTGATAGGTCTTTATTAGAAGGAACAATAACAAAATAGCCAATATTGATCATGATCATTTTCACGAGTCAAAGTCCACACAGAGGAATGTACTACAGGAGCCGATTTCAAATCACAGACAAACTAAGCATTTCTCATGTGTGCCCTGAACCGTGGGTGGTGAACCAAATGGGTCCGCTTTTTGACATGCATCATTTCGACCCCTCACAGCATAGTTTAATCAGCACCTAGGAACAGTATATGTCGATAGATAGACATGGAGAGGAGGAGTGAGTACTCACCAGTGATGCTGTGCGTATGGTAGCAAAGTGCTCTCTGTTGCGGTGGTGCTTCCTGGGGGCCTGTGCTGGGGCTGCCTGGGGCTCAGAGGGTTGGCCACTAGCCTCCTGGTCCCCACTGTAACTCTCATCTTCCTCCTAAGGACACAGACAAACAGAACGGTCATGGTCAGATGAGAGAGACAATGCTTGAGCTGGGGGGGGGGTATTCATGAATGTGTAATAATATATTATCTATGCACACAGACAATTTGGTGCACGTTTGCCCACCCTTTGTGAGACCCACGCAGGGTTGCAAAATGTCAGGAATATTTAGTGGTGGAAATTTTCCATGGGAATTACTGGGAATGAAATGGAAATATAGGGGGTATGTGCACAGGCTGAATTTACCATGTCATATGCTGAAAGAAACATTCACCTTTTAGCACAACATAAACAGCCATAACTGCAAACCAACCAAAAAAAAAAAATCTACAATTTAGTTATGAGTTGAACTTTTAATGAGTGGCAATTACCTGCACATGTGATGGAGGAGTGCACATTGAATGCACAGTGCAGGGTTGCAATTCAACTGAATTAACATTAGATGGGGACATTTTAACCAAAACATGCCACAAGACCAAGTATTACCGAGTATTTTCCCCCCAAAATAAGTTGACTATTTTAAGCAAACATTTTTTATTTAAATTGGGCTTAACTTCCGATGGAAATTTTCCAGAAAATGTACCCAAATGTTTCCTACCCTTTGCAACCCTAGACCCACGTGACGCTTTCCGATAAATGAAAGCAAGTTGAATAATCTCGCTTTTTGAAAAGCCTTTTTCTATTTTAGAATTCTAGACCAAGACGTTATGCTGGTCCCCTGTCAGCACAGGAGAGGTTTCATGCCACAAATCTTCGACTAAACCCAATATACAGCATCAACATTGGATTTTACGAACCGGTTTGAGGTGTATGACGGAACTGTTGGACATGACAGTGTGGTCTCCCTCCATCAGGTCCAGCTCACTGCGGCTGTCCTGCGCCGCCTCGTTCAGACTGTTGACAGAGCTGCTCTGAGAGCTGGCACTGATGGACATGCTGGGGATCGACTGGTTACTGCCCACGCTGTTCACTGTGCCCGTACGACCACCACCCTGCTCCAGCTCCTAGAGGGAGAGAGGGGGGGAGAGAGAGAGAGAGACAAGACACGACAGACATGCACAGACATACAAGCATACACATGCTTGGTTATTTACTTTGTGTAGAGTAGTGCATAAATGTGGCTCAACACAGATGACCCCCCCCCCCCAAAAAAAAAAACAAAAAA
>OMKL01088953.1:14196-24813 GCA_900302295.1 Parasudis fraserbrunneri | reverse complement strand
CCCCCGTAATTCTATTATACTTAACATTGTCTGTAACATTACTAATGCTTGGCTGGTCAGAGCAGTGGCTTGGTCCAAATCCCTTCCACTGCTACTGCCACTGCCAGGATGTGAAGTCACCAATTGGGCCAAAATCTCTCATGCTCAACGAAGATATGTTTCATTCTACTTTGCAATCCTTCTACTTTGCAATCCTCTACTAATACAAACAAACATGTTATACATTTTATTGACCATGATACGGAAATGGGTTATGTTATGTCTTGCATCGTTGGCATGTGAAAACAGAATTGTACAAAACATTTTCCTCAACAAGACCATATGAATGAAACGTATACGACCATCACACCACACAGTGTATCAATCTGTGAATTGGTCCATATCATGTCACAGTTGCCTATAGATATTGATATGGTTGCCTGTAGAGATTGATATTGTTGCCAATGATAGGAAATCAATGAGAATTGGGACCCGGCAGAATCATTGTTTCTCTTTGTTTGGATGCCTAATTATTTATTTCCTAATTGTTCCTGTGACCTTGTTATTTCCTAACCTGTCTGTGTTGTGTCAGGATTTCATGATGCAACAGACCATGCTGCGTGTCAAGGATCCGGTGAAATCCTTGGATTTCTACACCAGAATCCTTGGCATGACGTAAGTGTAACTGGTGGTTGCCATCACAAAATAGACTTCTTTTCCCAAACATTGTGAATGAAGTTGCCCTATACTGTCGGCGCATTCAGATGTTTTATATTTTTTTATAAACTCAACCGCATTATAAAACGTCATAGAAAATATGAAGAGGAGTCTGACTGAATGCAGAAATTCTTCTGTGTTTCGCTTAAGAATTTATTCAGGCGCTCAGGACAGATTGCTCAGCTGATGATCATTGACATTGACCTTGTTGCCAGGGACGACAAGGATCTCACCAATGCTAACCAGTTAATTTGTTTTTACTTTATTTTTCCTGCACTGAGTCATAGTCCTGATCACAATGACTGTGCTTGATTGTGCATTTGAAATGGCTGAGCTGCCACTAGGCCCTTATTCTTCTGAGTTAAGAAAATTCTCAAGTCACCAAAAGTAATTTCCATTTTTCCTAAAAACATTTCCTTCTTTCAACTTAATTATAGAGCTCAATAGGATTTTAGAAGAGCATATCATGATTCTAGAGCTCTGGAACTCTTTAAGAGCTTCAGAAGACCTTATGATTCTAGAGACAGGTTTGTCAAACTCTTGCGTAATATAGACTACATTAAAAAAACATCATTATTGGGACATTGAGCTGAAGATGGTGTTTTTGCTCTTAATTATATTTGTATCTTGCATCCAATAAGAGTGCGGTTAAAATATAGACTGTCCGCTTTACATGATTAGGCCAAGTATTTTTTGTATCAATAATAAATTGGTTATTGTTCTTAGACATCGACGTTCATGTGAATATTGGGACAGATTAAAGGGGAATGCCACCCATTTTAAGAATTCTTATATGTTCTTCCTGTAGCCTCAGTCAGGATTTGTGAACACATACCACTCTCTCCTAAAGGTAGAAATCGGAGACAGAACCCTCCAATCAGACTCTTTTTTTTCTGCCAAGTCCTAAACGCATCTTGATGCAATTTCGAATTCAATCCCACAATAGCTCAGTACAGTGTATATAATAGACCTTCAGCTATTAAACTAGTCAAAACACTTAGCACTTCCTGCACTATGACATAAAGGGTAAGTTCAGAATTTTGTATTTTTGATGTTGTCAAAGGGTCGAGTCCTTTCTCAGCACAATCTATGCTATGCTTCATACTGGATAATCAGCTGCTTCTTAGTGAGCCGCAAATCTAATGTAAAGTTAAGGGGGGCACTGTAAAAAGCACTTAAAGGACCATACCGGTATGGTGATAAACCTGCGTTAAGTTGATCTCCTGGTCACATTAACAAATTGATTTCCTCTCGTCAAACATATCGATGCACGCATTGGACCAGAAAGCAGTGAGTTCATGAATGTAAATAAGTTAGTGCTCATGCAGAGAGGCAGAGAGAGAAACATGTTTTCTAAGGAGCTACCAATTTATTAGCATGACTCGTAGATCATTTTGGGTAGGTTTCTTTTATTTAATGCTCTGGTTTTTTACCATTACGTTCACATTTTTAAAAAAGGTAAACAAAGCAAAAATCTGAAAAAGTATGGTCAGGAAAATGTTCATGGGTAATGTAAAATATTTGTCCTGATTAGTAAGCGGGATAAAACTCATATTTAGACTGGTTTGGTCCTTTTTAAAAATAGTGCTTTGCTTTGGGCAACTGTGGAGTAGGTTTCAGCATGTATTTCAGGGTTTGTACAGACTAAAGCATGGCCCCAGTACTTTATATTAGTTTTGTGGCTAAGGGCCCATTCAGACCAATTCAGGCAATGCGAGAAAAACGCCGTTTCTCCCATTCATTTGAATGAGGGTAGTGCGTTTGAGCTGCGGCGGTGGGTAACGCAGGGGTTGCCGGAAAAAAAAAACGCAGCGATGTGCGGCAAGAAATTACAAACAAATCAACTTTTGCCAAAATCCAACCCGACGTCACGCTGCGGTGGTCAATCACGTAAAACCGGCAATCGGACAGAGACACCCACAGGAAGAAGAACCGTGTTTTCCATGTAGCATCATTCTGCCGTTGACCCATAGAACTATATGTTTACTGAGCTACTATAGTGTGGATCTGGTATTTGCTACATCAGCCGAGTATGCATAATTACATTTTGCATACACAATCATAATAGCCAATAATAACTTTTTAGCCCAAGGCTGTTCGTGTCTCTTGTTAAACCAGACAGAGCATGGGAGGGGAGGGAGAGAGTGCTAGAGGGCAGGATTTGCTTCTTTCTTTCCACTAAACCATCTTTCAATGTTAGCATTGTGTGTCGCGCCCATAGACCTATAAACGACGGTAGCGCCGAAGCTCTGACAGCTACCTGAGATGCTACGTTACAGAGTTGGGTTCACAACATCACGTCACACAAATGGGCCTCGTAGTGACACGCCCACACCAACGCACAACCCTGTGGCAGGGTGCCGGATTGCCTGAATTGGTCTGAATGGGCCTTAACTCGTTGGAGCTACAGGTGTCCAGTATGGAGAACAGCATGGATTGTGCTGAGAAAGGACTTTACTGATTGACATCATCAGTGGTAAGAAGGAAATTGGGCTAGGGGTCCAAAATTCAGAATGTACCCTGTAATGTATACTTCAGAATGCACATTTTTACATTGAACACACCATAGGAAAATAAGCAAGGAGGACCTATTGGAACTTTAAGTATGACGTTAAGAGGCTTAGAATATGTGGTTACTGCACCGGCTGAGGGCACGGCCATTAGGAGTACTACAGGGCAGAATACAGCTGAAATATGACGGTGTTTCCGATACATAGACCAATTTGTGGCAGCCCACCTCAATATCAAGCAGGCACATCACAAATACATTTCCCAAACTCATTAAATAACACATTAATTACGTCTCATCTTGCATGTACACAGTCCTTTCCACTCCTCAGACCTAACCTGTCCCAGCTTGCCAGCTTTGCAATTATTATTATAATTTTTTTTAATTATTATTATTTTTGCATTACGGAGGATGTCTAAGGGTCATTCCACTCAAAACCCTGTTTTATAATCTTCTGCGAAGCCCTAAAAGCAGCCTTGTGTATGTAAATACATTTCAGTATAATTTCAATTGTAGGGCAGATTCTACAGTACTTCAGTAAACTCCAAAAAACCCTTGCACACTCTCCACCAAGCCTTCAATTATAAAGGAGTTACTTCAGCTGCCATCAGACCCTATGAGAAAATCGAATATAAAGAATGTCCTTTTTTAAGAGGTGATTGGTGCGTTAGCAATCAGTGCTGCTCTACTTACTCAGGAAATACTCTGTGTGGGCTATATTCTCACCTTCAAATGAGAAAACCAAGACTACAATAATCTGCAGTGTCATACCAATGTACAGTGTGGAGCTGTTCAATCAATTGACTTGAAGAGTTCAGCCTAATTGTTAGCATTCAAATGAGCTTTATCAAATATCCATATCGTCCAATACAGTGTACCGATCTGATGATCAATGACTTTTACTGAACTGTTTAGATTTAGACCACTGTTTCATTAGTTTGGGATCACTGGACAAAAACTATTCACATAGGCTATACTTTTCCACCATTAAGAGAGATCTAACATGCTTCTAAGAGCAAAAAATGCAAGAAATCAAGTTGCTTTGCTTTGGTTTCTGACATGTTCAGCTCTTGCTTTCAGATATGCTCTGCTTCTTAGACCCTTGTCATAGTTTGGTAACGGCCTGCTTTCTTATACCAGTATCGGTATTGGTGCTTCCCTATTTCAAAGTAGTTCTATGAATGCTGAACCAGAAAATATTATCCCCAGGAAATCATCCTTAGCACTATTATACTTACTTTGTCCTCCTTTTTCAAGTCATTATCTATGGAGTTGTACATCAGTATGACATCAAAGGGACAAACTCTGGTAGGCTTTAGTTAAATGTTCAATGTACTTTTGCACAGACAAATTTGCGTTGACATTGAACTTGAATGAGTTACGGCACATAAGGTTTTGCGACTCAAACTATAACTTGACATGACTTTTATTAAATTAAAGTTAGGCTAATCTGTTTTGAATATGTTGCTTATGCTCGCATGAAGTAGGGGAGACTAAACATACCAGAAGTTATGCCTCTCACATCACATGGTTTTCATTTTGATATGAATACAAATGTGCACAGCCTGCAGCAAAATCAAACAAAACAACTGTACCAGTAAGTATTCATGCTTCTTTGTTACACTGTTATCAGCACTTAAACTTTTGACTGTGCCTCTGGTGTGCTTTACCTCCCAGGCTGCTGCAGAAGTTTGATTTCCCCTCCATGCGCTTCTCTCTTTTCTTCCTTGGCTATGAGGACAAGAAGGAGATCCCTGCTGATGTGAAGGAAAAGACAGCCTGGACCTTCTCTAGAAGAGCCACCATCGAACTCACACAGTAAGGCATTGTGCAGCTCCACCATTGGTTTCAAGCACAAGTATAGTAGTCTGGTTTCCAGCCAAACAGTACTAGTGTGGGTTCACACTTCTTTTTTTTTTCCTAAACAAAATTGATTCTGATTCTCTTCGTCCATTCTCGCCAGTAGAAATAATCTGTCACCAGGGCATTTTTCAAAAATACAAATAGTGCATTCAGTCATGTGTGTTAAACATTGTGATGTGGTCACTAAAAAAATATCCCCAAAGAAGTGATGTTGTTTGAGAGGTAAGAGCTACTTCTCAGGAGATTTTTTTTAAGGTGCCCAGTTCTCCTTGGTATCCATGACATCGCAACTCAAATTCATACTTTGCAAATAGAAACACAAATTAGACTATGTTTATCAAGCATCTGACAAGAGTGCTGATCTAAGGACCTTCAACCATCTCACTTGAAATGACCTCACCTGAAAAGACCATGGAAACCTGACTTAGTGAAAAACTGTGTCACACTATTCTACTGTATGCAGGAGATTATTGGAAAACGCAAACTCTTCCTTTACTATATAATAACTTGTGTGAAACCAAGGGAAATGCATGTAGATTTGTTTTAGATACTAAGCCGAAGTTCTAACTTGTATACATATGTAGCGAATGCACCTCAGCCTCCTTCTCTTTCTCTCCCTTCAGTAACTGGGGATCTGAGAGTGATGAGAGTCAGTCTTATCACAATGGCAACTCTGATCCTCGTGGCTTTGGTGAGTTTGCTCATCATACCATCATGACATAATTAAGACTCAATGTTCCTGAAGGGCATCCCGGAATATCGGCCACTGAAAACCTGGAAAAATAGATAAAATGGTATTGAAAGCCTTGGCTGGCCCTAGGTATTTATAACCCATTTTAAATTTGCATTGGGAAGCTATTAAAACAATCTACCCAGATCCCATAGAGCAATGGTTTTCAAACTTGGGTCTCCAGCAAAACTTTGCCCTCATCCTGCACGCTGCCTGTTGCTAGGGAACCAAGTTTTAAAACCTCTGCCATAGATGTCTAGACTTAATGGCCTGCCCATTTCTATATGCATCATAAAATGTATTCAGATATCGTTGGCAGCATAACTGTAGGCCACCATATCACTATACTTTGTAATTTTACCCCCAGAAGTCATACCTCTACCACATACAAATTGCAGTGAGGATAGAGATTACTGAGAACCTGTATATTCTTATGCAGTTTGATCGAGAATGTACTGGAATGATTTCCTACAAAGATTTAAAACCCTGGGACTACTTATAATGACATTTCCATAAAATTACTTAATAGAGTTGTATGTCTGAGTATCAGTGTTGTATTTTGCTATTAAGAGCTGTAATATTTTTTAACTCCCAATTTCTACTACTATTGTTACTACTATTGTATCGGTCTTTGCCCACCTTCTCATTTCTCTATTACATTTGACAGGACACATTGGAATTGCGGTGCCTGATGTCTATGCTGCCTGCAAACTGTTTGAAGAGCAAGGAGTCACATTTGTCAAGAAGCCAGATGACGGTAAGAATTGATGAGTCTTAAAGGTAACCAATGGAGTTTTGGATATTCTTCATGGAATATTCACATTTCTACCCAAGTTGACAGAGTTTTCTATTGTTGTGCAATACCTGTCCTACCTCATATAATGTTTGCAAAGTTAATTTTCTTTGCTCTCGCAATGTTCACATCCCATCCATGTTAAGTTTCACTTTAAGTTTTGGCGAAGTTGTAATGATTCTAACCTCCTTTGATTGACAGGCAGTTAGCTTGTTAGATTTTGAGGGAGATCATACATAGACCTATCAATTTGAAGCACAGGGGCATGTTTACGCGCCTCCAGTGCACTCTTTTTGTTTTCTACATGCTCATGCACGTGCCTGATACACAATTTCCGGGGACCCCTTTTCTCCTACTGTGCCCTATAATGCCAGTTTCATCAACTAGAGGTCAAAAACTCCATCGGATACCTTTAAGTAATTTCACTGTACTTGAATAGACTCCAGTAGTGTTCATCAATACGAGGTTCTCAAGTGGATGGACCATTTCAAACAAACTTGGCTGTGAAAGTGCCTTAAATATTGATAACATAATTGGTGATGTAGCTATAATGAATGAATGAAAACCTGTATTGCCCCTATGAGGAATACACTGTGCACATGGATCCTTTGCTGTGTGGACATAGGATGTGATGCCTCTTTTAGTCTGCATCCTGGGCATGCTATACCTTCATCCTGAAGGTAAATGAAACGTCATCAATGTTTTTGCTCAGAGCATTTTCAGTACAGACACCCATTAGTCTGAAGAAGAGCACTGTGCTTGAAAATGTCACTTTGCTGTTGCTTGAACAGGAACCTTAAAGTGTTAAGACTTTCTCCACTTCTACAGTAGAGCCACCCACTCAACTGCCGTTCTGATAAGGAACGGGTTGAATAATGGAACAAATTACACTATTGACATTTTATAATAATTTGTCTCTCTTTCTTTTTCACTTAGGTAAAATGAAAGGCTTGGCCTTCATACAGGACCCTGATGGTTACTGGATTGAAATCCTGAGTCCGAACAACATGGTCTCCATCACATCTTAGAAACAACAACAGCAACAAACGCAACTAACTGCCGCAGTGCAGATCGGCTAAGTCTTTTGTGGCTTCTTTGTGAGAGGAGAACATTGGGGATTAGCAAACAATTTGGCAACGCAAGCCTGTGAACGGAGTCGTATGGGAGCACTGAGAAAACGTTGATGGACCAGGTTCAGTTCTACATTGTCATTTCTAAGGGTGACGATCACTGTGACCTGGATGGGATGGACTAATACTGGACAATTATTAAGGAGATGATGGGTTAGATTAAGTGGGTCATTGCCAAGAGTAGCGACTACTGTACGTAGCTGTTGAGGATGTTTTTGTTTGTATACCTTCAGTGATGCCTGAATGACCTGCGGTGCTACTGTGCAGTAAATGTGAATGCCACTGTTTGACAACTGGGTTTTGTCTTCTTTTTTTTGTTGAGTGTCCAGTTTGGTTGCTGCATAAGCTGTAGTCGTATGGTATTTGGGAGTCAATGCTGGGCCTTTGTCTAGTTCCAAAGAAAGTTTTCAAACAAAAACTAGCTCTCAATTATATGTATTCTTTTTATATTGTTGTTTTGTGTGTGTCATTTTATTATGAAAATGTTTGATGTGTTGTCTCTGGTGGTGTTCTCCGGGAGGAGGCGCTCACACAAAACATGATTACGTAATGTGTACATTCCATAACTCAACAACATCCGGTAGGGGCTTGCTAGCCTGTTACTTGATAAGCTAAATACAAGCTATGTTTCATATTCAGGATACTTAGCTAAACGTATCCTTCCTTTTGGTCGTGTTTGGAGACATTTGGCGATTCTTACTACTATCACTCAGCCGTCCTTAAGAAGGCGTGGAAGAACCTGACGAGAAGCCAGATTTGGTTCAGGTGAGGAACATATAACGTCAACGTTAGCATTTTTACACGCTAACGTGAGGTAATGGCTTGACAACAACATCACTGGCTGCTCAAGTGGGACTGAGCTTGCTATACATTGAAAGCAACTGAACTTGCCCGTTATATGTGAAACGCTGGCTGTTGAGTAAGCTAAGCTAGTTAGCTAGCTAGTGGCTAACGTTAAAGGTAACAATGTCAAGCTATAACTCTTACAGTACTGTACAGTCAAGAGTGGGTGTGTCCGTGTGCAATCTTACATTTACTTAACATTCCCTTTCATCCGATACCCAGATGTGACAACTGGTACCACTTTCTTGAATCCACATGAGTAACAGTCATCCCTTACGGTCACTGACCTCCGTGTCAGAAATCGACCACCTGCATCTGTTGTCGGAGCACCTGGGAACTCTGGTATCTGGAGAGGAGTACAGCGATGTCACATTCCTGGTCGAGGGGAAGCGCTTCCCTGCTCACAGGGTCATCCTGGCGTCACGGTGTCAGTACTTCAGGTAGCCTGAACATGAATTTTGCTACACAATCTGCTCTCCCCCCACACGACAAACCGCGTCCTATATTACCGTAATAACAAAAACATGGGTACACACGTTTTAAAGGCTTTGTTGCATTTATCCTGTCGACGATTATTTGTTGTGTCTTTAACTGTGGTTAATTTATCAACCAATTCACATTCTAGAGCCATGCTATATAATGGGATGAAGGAGTCCCAGCCTCTGGCAGAAATCTCCCTGGAGGACACACAAGCGGAGGCTTTCTCCATGCTGCTACAATACCTTTACACGGGTAGGCTTGCTTCATTTCAAACTTTTAATTAAATTCTGTACAAACGGCTAAATAGATCTTGGAAAAATCAGGTGAGTAGGGGGTGTTTTTTCATTGAGAATCATGACCTCTATGCAGGCCGTGCCAGCCTCAGCAATGCCAGAGAGGATGTTGTCCTGGACTTCCTGGGTCTGGCTCACCGATACGGCCTCCAACCTCTAGAGGTAGGGGAATTCAAACGCTGTTCATAGTTAAAATGATTAGGCCTATTCATATGTAAAATACAATAAAAAAAAAAATGATGTATTGTCACTTGAATGCTTACTTGGAGGTACACAGAATGGCTGCAATGTAATTGCCACAAATGGGTGCCTAAACGTGAAGGGAAATATGAGGGTACAACTGGCAGACTTTCTTTCTGTGTTATTGTCTCTGCTTATGTCAGATCTCTACTTTTGTTGGCTGCTGCAATGTAAACAAAAAATGAAGTATTAAAAGAAAACAAGACTAGGCAAGTATAGTTAAGCCCGACCCGGCCACGACACCTCGACAATGGGAAGTCAGTCAGTTAAGGACATTCGCGATTGTGGGCCAACCCTCCGGGTCCGGCAAAAAGATGAAAAAAGGTGTTTTAAAATCAGAAAGACTTTTTTATGTCATGCCTTAACTTCCTGTTTACAGGCCTCCACATGTGACTTCCTGCGCACGGCACTTAACATCCAAAATGTATGTTTGGTGTACGATGTGGCCAGTCTGTACTGTTTGAGCGGTTTAGCCCAGGCTTGCTGTGCCTACATGGACAGAAAAGCACCAGAGGTGCTAGCCTCCGATGGATTCCTCACTCTTTCCAAGGTATGATGAAAGTGAGACTGGGCTTAGATGCTACATTTGATAAACTGTTGTTCACGCTAATACATGTTCTTAAAGGCTGTCTTTAAGATTAGTCATTTTCCTCTCTCTCTCTCTCTCTCTCTCCTCACCCTCTTCCTCTCCGTGCAGACTGCTCTGCTAGCAGTGGTAAGGAGGGATTCCTTTGCAGCCAGTGAGAGGGAGATCTTCCAGGCTCTCTGCCGCTGGTGTCAGCACAACGCCGACAACAATCAGGTCATCATCTCATTCCCAGAAGCTTCCCGCACGATGCTTTGTACGCTGATCGTAACTGTCTTTATTGTACCCCTTAAAAAAGGCTGCTGCCCAGGAAGTGATGTCAGCGGTGCGTCTGCCATTGATGAGCCTAGCAGAGATGTTGAACGTTGTTCGTCCGTCCGGCCTGCTCAGCCCTGACCACCTGCTGGACGCCATCCAGACACGGTCAGAGAGCCGGGACATGGAGCTCAACTAC
>OMKL01088950.1:43658-66314 GCA_900302295.1 Parasudis fraserbrunneri | reverse complement strand
CCGTGGGTGACCAGAAATGGCAGAATAAAAAAAACGCAAGGTAGCAAGTGAGTGTGTCTTTGAGACACAACTACGCAACTTTAATGTTGCGCACTTCCCCACGCTGTCCGAAATCAAATGCGCTTTTCCAGAGGCCAACCTTACTGCTAAAAATTATAAGTATGTGTCTGTGATCACATCTCTCATGACAGAATTCCGTCAGCGCTTCCAAGATTTTTCTTCCATTGAGAAAGAAATCAAGCTGTTCTCGACTCCCTTCCTGATGGATGCAGAAGAAGTGGAAGAGAGTTTGCAATTAGAACTCATCGAAATGCAGTCTGATGATCCTCTGAAGAATCAACATCAGCTTCTCTCCCTACCCGACTTCTACCGGAGCTTGGAAAATACCAAGTTTCCTCTGATGAGACGGCACGCAAAGAGAATGATGAGTCTGTTCGGCTCAACATACGTGAGCAAACATTTTCTCTGTTAAATCTGAACAAAAACAGACTGAGAAGCAAAATGACCGACAGCCGTGATGTCCTTCACATCTCAGCCACCAAACTAACCTGCTCCTAACCTGCCAGCCATCCTTCAGTCCAAAGCGCAGCATCACTGTTCCCATTATAAGTGCGTTAAAATATATTTATTGCTTAATTATTCATATGTTAATAAGTAAATTCATACTCATCAATTAAAGTCGATAACATTTTCTAACAAATGTTAGTTGATGTGTTAATAAGCCCAATAACCTATTTGCAGAACAAGCCTGAAATATACTTATCCCCTTTTCCCCTGACCCCCCCTTTTCGACCGTGCTGTGAAGGGGACCACCATACTGACTAAGGAGCAATCTGAGCCTGTTGTTTTGAGAATGAGCTGCCAACCCTTTTCGAAAGAAAATAAATGAAAAAACATTATGGAAAGCTGTTTTTTTCTTTTCTTTAAGCATATTTAATTATCGAGCATAATTTACCTACAATTGATTGATTTTGCTAACTTTAATACACTAGAGGTGAGGTGATATACCTGGGGATATACCTCACCTCTAGTGTGTGGCCTGTCTGTTTGTATATTTTCCTGTATGTGGCCCTCAGTGAAAAAAGTTTGGACACCCCTGCTCTAACATATCTCCCTCCCCCTCTCCCTCTGTAAGTGTCTGTGTGTCTCTCTCTCTCTCCTGTTCTCCTAACGGGGGGAGAGGGAATCTAGCAGTTGTGGACTTTGTAGTGGATCAGGATCTCTAGCCTACTATATTATTGTATTTCTATGGTTATGGACTTTACTACAGTTGTTTTGGACTTTACTACATCAATGGACTTTGTGCTCATGGGCTGCATGTAGCCTAGGCTCCTACAGGGCCACCTGAGGTATTTTAATTGCCAGGGGAAACCACTCATGACAATAATTATACACTGCTTGTGATTTTGCTGTGTATCAATAGTTAAGGTCGCCATGGTAACGGCTTTACTTTTCAGTCGCCTACTGGTACAGCACACAGTACATGATCACGCTTTTTCATAGCTTATAAATTGCCTATTAGTAGCCTAATGTTGGTTTGTTTGAGGACTGGGGAATTTCTGTAATTTGGCAATTTGGCAAAAAAGGAAAATGTGGCTCATGAGTTGGTCAAGGGTACCACTGCATTAGCTAGGTGGAGATTTGTGCTCTACTCAGTGCACTTTTCTAGTTTAATGTAGAGTAACTGGTACATGTAGCTTAGCTCACTACACTTTCCAAGTAGCTTGCCCAACACCAAGACATAGTGGCAAGGCATAGCTTAGTCAAACATTGATTGAACTGAAAAAGCATTCCTGTCTCAATGCAAAATTACAGGCTGTCAAGATTACAGCTTGGAGTGCTGTTGCTAAGGAAATCTTAAAGGAACCATTTTGTATACCGCAAGATGATTATGTTCTCTCCAACTTCACTTACCTACAGAGACAAATAAACGCTTGACAATGGAGACCATTGCAGAGTTAAGAGGTGAAACACAGAATTTGAGGAAAGTGGAATAAATTAGAGAAAAGAAAGGGAGGAGGGCGAGATATGACGAGAGAGGACTGAAAGAGGGAGGGAAAGAACAAGAATACGCTGAGGAAGAGAGCTGCCGAGTGCTTATTTTTTTCTGTGTAAAACTGAGGGTGAGACTGAAAGTCAGCTGCAGTGGTAGACTGTGATTAAGGCTTGTGGTTTTCACTCTGCACTAAATGTCAGAACCACCAGGAATAATAAGACACAACAAAAGAGACCTTTCAAAATAAGACCTTCTGTGGCCTTGTCTCAAATCCTAATTGGCAGGCGGGCACAAAGAGGGGAAAAAAATTAACTAAACTAACACATTATCAAGTATGCGAAGTGCAAACTGAACAGTGCCGTCGTATCGTAGCTGTCATGCTCCGTCTTTACTTTTCATGCTCTCTTTTTGAAGTAGCACTTCAAGTAAACCAATTTCTCTTCTCTTGGGGCTACAGATATTTCAGTTTATAATCGGGACAGCATACGGTACCCAAACTACCGATCACCACCGTGGTGCCCTAACCCTAATTTCCCTCAACTTATTTTTGAAAACGATGGTCCCTAAGCCCGTGTCTCCTCGGTAGGAGCACAGGGCTGGAGGAACATGCGGCTGAAAACTGGTTTTAAAAGAAAACGTTTTTACATGGGAACTAAGGGCTGAGATCTGGTTAAAAATTTACTAAGGGAACATGAGGTGAGGGAACTTAGAGCAAACAAGCACGCACACACACACACACACACACAGACTCGGACACACGTGCACAAACATACATACACACACATGTGGACATGAACATACGTGGATGTGACACAGACACACAAAAACACACATGAATGCAGTGCTACAATGTTGTTTTATGTCTGTATGTCACTACTCTCTGTAGACCCCGTGTTTGGAGTGATTATCCAGAAAGTCGCCACACCTAGAGAGAGGCCCACAAAGTCGCCCACAGAGCTAACTTAAAAACACAAGCTGCTGCGGCTAAAGAAAACACTCCCCGCCCCCTCACATTTCTCTTCATAAGCCTCGTTCCACTGCTTCCATTAAAACAGCTTCACAAGAACTTCAATGCGCTGGCCTTCATAGGCAGCAAAGAGAAGAGTGTAGAGAGATATCAAAGCCCAAATTCTCTGTGACTGTGCTGTTGCTCTCAGCTTGTGTAAGCTGTGGCAACATGTAAACAGTGGGCAGCTGCCAACTGTCAGGGTTCATTGGTTCATCTGTGTTGGGACTGGGGAAGCGTGGGAGCACATCGTAGAGGGAGGTTATCTCTGTGTGGTTTACGGAGCTCTGGACCACTAGATTGTATGTTGGAATGTGTCAAGGCACTCTCACAGTCATTGGCTGCTCTTTGGAAAGTACTGCAATGTAAAGATAGCCAAAAATAGCATCTAGGACATTATCTCTTTTTGGAGTGGAAGAAGAAGAGGAAGAAGAACAAGAAAAAAAGCTGAAACACTGATAGGCAAATTAAAATGAACTTATTTCTATGTTGCCCCTGTCTTGATATTACCGAGATCAATTTTAATGTCATGTGCCACTAAGAAATAGATTCAACTGCACCTACTGGACAGTCAATATAAGGACACGTTGTAACATTGTGGAATTACCACTATACCACAGTGCCAGTAAACCAAGGTTTGGGCAGTCAATGGGGCCCAAAGTTCCTCGAGCCCCCCCTGGAAAAAAGGGAAAACCGATGGGAGGGAACGGCTTCTGGAATGTTTGGAATTCTGAAATGTTATTCTCCTCCCGAGAGTTTATTTCTTTTCGTTGAGACACAGGGGAAACTTTCCCTCTCACTCCACAGGACACCCACCGTCAGAGAGCTTAATTTACATCTTCTCCTTCCCCTCACGTCTCCATAATCATAACGCCCTTGTAATGACTGCATGACTATAATTGCTTGGTTGGTTGATTGATTGATTGATTGATTGACTATGACTTTATTTGATCATTCATAAACAATATATATGCAATGCAATACATTACACCACACCACACGATAGACCATACCACACACATTATATTGTTATATTACTGTAATGTTACAGGGGCAGTAATACTGACAAAGGCAGACACTGGTCACTGTTGGTATGGTGCTGTGCAAGTGCCAATGCATGCAAATCCAGGTGAGCATTACAGGTTAGGCTATATCATAAAGACAGGGGCATGTAAGTATCTTTAAGTCCCACCCCTGTAAAGGTCAAGATAAAATTTTCTTCACTTGCCATTTTAAGATAAGAGATGAGATAATAGAAAACGTTATCAAGGGGAGGGGGTGGGGGGCACACAAATTGGTTGGAAGAGAAAATGTACAAATGAAAACAATAGCTGAGAAAAAGTAGATAAAATATCATAGATAAACGGATAAAAGAGGTTGAAACACAAATGTAGACACATAATTCCTATTTTCACATCACATCTACAGGTGTCAGCAGAGACAGATATATAGAGCTATAGTTTGAATAGTATTATAAGTGATAGCCTATTGTTTAGAGACGTACCAGGTGGGCTACACAAGGTCATTAGAATACATAGGGTAGCCCTCCCTGTTTCACACGCACATGGCCCAAATAAAGTCACTGTTTAAGTCAAAATGAGGTGAGATTGAATCAAGATTGATGACATATCTGTGTGCGCGCGTGCGTGCGTGCGTGTGTGAGAGAGAGAGAGAGAGGGAGAGAGAGAGAGAAAGAAAGGGGGAGAGATGTCAAAATTAGATGACGAGTAAGCATAGAGCGAGAAAGACTCGACAAGATTTTAAGAACCCCCTAAGAGTAGCTGAGAGGAGTGTGGCTCGCTTGCGAAGTTGAATAATATCGGGAAATTACTTACCACGCAGTTATTGCACACTTTATCCTTTCTCGAAGTCCTCGTCCCCACGGTCTGTCGAACAACTTTGCAAATTAATACACCTCTTCTCCACAGTCCGTTACAAACTCTCTCTCTCTCTCTCGCTCTCTCTCCCGCTCTCTCTCTCTCCCTTTCTCTCTCTCTCTCTCTCTCTGAACTTGAGGGCAAGTGTGATTGAATGATCAAGCACAGCAATATGGTGACATCTAGTGGTGAAAAAAATCACAGCAATAAAAGTGTTGATCACACCTTTAGGCCCAATAGGCAACAAAGTCACGCAAGTGTAAAAGTGTAGAAATAACACATTGTGAGTTTCTACAAAATTGTCATGCGTGTCTTATATGTGTATAGTTAGAGAGCCACCTGGTGAGTTAACAGAGCAACTGCACAGATAGGTTTCTTTTTAGCGCACTGCGAGTGCCTCAGCAAAGGAAAATATTCCCAAGATGGATGTGGGTGCATGAGGGCAGTGCTGTCGTCAATATTTCAATGTTAAATGTTAATAATGGTGTTAGCAGCAGTCAATCAGTAACATGCATTCTGACTGTAAACACTACTAGCATGTAATTTGAAAGTTTACAGACCTTGATGTGTAAAAATGGTAACTTAATCCATTACTAGCACTTTTGGTTCAACCGTTTGAGCTAGCTAGGTAACGTTAGCCATGCACCTGGTGGCTTGCTCCCGCCTGTAACGTTGTGGTTCCTCTTTACATATTGCAGAGAACTGAATGCAGTTGCCTAGCATATCCTTGATGAGGACTGTGTGGTGTCTGTTTTTGTGCCAGGTAGGCTTTGTTAAATGTGGGTATTACCGATAGTTGCTGTTGCATAACTGCAGTTTTCTGATTATAGTGTGCTTTTATACACTCACTTTGGTTCATAACCCATTTAGAGCCCATCGTAGAATTACTTGGTCAGTATTATAAAAGTAGTTACCTTATTCTTCATTCCTGGAAAGTCAACCTTTTGCATATGAGGTTTTTATACGACAGCAGTGATTTAGTGCACTGCATAAGACACAAAATGTCATGCAATTTACTGTCTATGGACAAATGTGTTTTTATTCTGAATTCCTATTGTGAATGTGAGAAACAGAAAATAGGTCTTCCTGCTCAACTGCTTTAGATAATTAGACATAATATTAAAGTAACACTGCAATCACATGATTGATTTATATTAGTAATGTATAAGAAAGAAAGACTATAATACTGTTGTATTATGGGTGCATTTTATATTGGTCTTTTGTAAACATTATTGAAAAGATTAAAGGACTTTGTGTGTTTTTTTTATGCCAAAATAAACAGAACGAGTATGAGAGCAAGTCCTGTGTGGCCGTATGTCCTTCCTGCACCATAGCCCTCCACCATCGGTCTGCAGATAGACACAACCCACTACACAAGGTCAACAGCAGGTTAGGTTACTTTCAAAATGTAATTTGTTACAGATTACTGATTAGCTGCCTAAAATAGTTGCCTAATCAGTAATGTCATTACACCAACTCAGTAAGGTAACCTGATTACTTTCAACTAGCCTACTTTTGGATTATTTTCCCTACTAAATCCACAGAATATGAAGCTAAATAGCCAGTTTATTCCAATCTGGTTTTATTTAAAGTGTATTGCAATATTGTTATAACTATGATTAAAGCCCCAATCTGGATTTTTTTACCGTATAGCCTAAGTGAGGGGTCTGTTTTACTTCAATGTTTACAAACATTACAATTTAAACAAAACTTTTATAGCCACGAAACACAGTAAATACAATTGAAAATTAATATTTATCCATGTATCAACCATTACTATTTTTTATTTTTGGTGGTGGGGCTAGCCATTTGTTTATGGATCACTGATTGGGCCTTTAAACATTTCAAATTACATAAATTGATATTTGCATAGGCTACATAAATGCATTTTACAAACATATTTATAAGTAATCCAACATGTACTGTAATCATCTGTTTTTTCCAAAGTATCTGTAATCTGATTAACCAACTGTGTTTGTTTTTACTGTAACTGATTAGCATTTTTGTTGCAAGATTACTGTAATACAGTTACATTTAATCAGTTATTTCCCAATCCTGGTCAATAGGCTAGTTGCCTATGGAGATATTTCTTTCAAGGACCCAGTGCAGTGGTGATAGGCCAAGTGTCGTTTTCGATGGCGGCAACTATCTCCGTTATCCATTCGACATGCCTCCCTGATTGCTTGGATTCAGCCCCTGAATCACTAGTTGCTAATCCTGCTTTTTGAATTAAATTATGATTCAGGGTCTGGTCCTGCTACCCTGATTGGCATTTTCTCTGGTTGGAACTTCAACTGGGCCAATCAGCATCCATTACTAGGCAGTGTCTACTTATACATATCAGCCATGTTGACCAGAATAATAACACCCGAAATCGGTTAGACTGGAAATACTCTCAGACTGAATAATGAGATGAAACTGAATACAGTTCAGTTCGAGTATCAGGCAACCTCCCTGATGCATCTGCCCTTGCATACAACAACTATCAACATCAAGGTCACATTATTATTAGGAAAACAAACTACGTTTTTGACAGATGGACAGATACAGATCATAGGCTACATGAATAGTGTTTCTTTGCAGGAAGGTGGGCATATCAATGTTTCATATTTAATTACTGTCCCTCATTTTCAAAAATAATCAAAGATTTAATGCTGTAAAAAGAGCTTGATGGATATTATTGACAAAAACTATGTTTTAAGCAAGAGGTTTACATCAGACATAAGCTGCAAAAGACAGGAAATTCAATGACATTAAAGCCACAGCAGCTCCTGTACTCAGCTTTTCTTCTTTCTTTTTTTTTTATCTGCCTGCCATTGTCCTGTAGCACCTTTAAAAAAATATGTATTCACCATTGGGCAGATTGTTTCAAACCTCTCCAAGAGGGGTCCAGAGAAAAATGACTGTAATAATATCTCACTGGTACATAAAAGGTATGAAGACTTGATGTACAAAAAAACTTACAGGAGGTATATCATTCCTTGTTATAGTTTAACATTATAGAGAACACCTTGACAGGAAAGACCTGAGGCTGAGGGCAGGTATTTGATGTATAGAGGAATAGTATTAAAGGACCATACCAGTCTTTTATGTGGGCTCCAAGTCATTCTTTCCTTGGGTGAGACCAAAGACAATTTTCCTGCCTTGGTGAGACAATTACGTTTTTTTTCTGTGGATTCACCACAGCCATGGGCTTCCATTGTATCTGAAAATATGTCTTAGACACCACATAAACCCATGAAAAGGAATTATTCCTCAGATGCTGAATTATGTCACAATGGCAAAACTTTTCAGAAAACAAGTGACACCGAAGATGTTAGCTTGGCATTTTAGTCAAATGAGGTGACTTTCTTCAGTTTATGTGGCGTTTAAGACACCAGATACACTGGAAGGCAATGGCAGTGGTGAATTGGCAGGAAATAACTAACTGACTAATCTTTGTATCAAGGCAAGAATTACTTGGAACCGACACAAAAAGACTGGTATGGTCCTTTAAGACTTGAAGTACCAAACACTGACAGGAGTTCATTCATTATTGTAGTTTCACATTATAGAGAACACCTTGGCATGAAATAGCTGAAAATGAGGACATGTATTTGCTGTATAAAGGAATATTTTGAAGACTTGAAGTACCAAACACTGTGTTATTACTTAATATAAGCTACTGCAGTTTTACATTATAGAGAACAACTTGACATGAAAGAAGCGAGGACTAGAACAACTGTATTTGTTGTGTAAAGGACACGTATGAAGAATTGAAGCAGATAGAGGGTATTTCCTTATTATGGTTTTACCTTAGACTATAGAGAACAACCTGATATGAAATACCTGAAGCTGGGGACAAGTAGATTTGGTGTATAAATGAAGTATTACATGTATTAAGACTTGAGTCTTAAGATTAAGACTTAAAATACCAAACTGTTTTCAGCCAAGTTTCAGACGTGTTTGTTTGCGCTCCAGCCCAACGGGTGGCAGTAGAGAGAAGAATGTAATGTGGAAGTGTAGAGCGGTATCCTTTCAAAAAGAAATTAACCACGTCCTTGTCACTTCCTGTAATTTGTCACATGAGCTACACAAGCCGCGGCATTGGCGGGCTTACTGTCCCTCCCACCGTAGGAGACTAAAACCGGCACAGACTCCATTCACTCTAATGAAAGATGTAGAGGTTTTGCTCGAATGTGGCTATTATTTCCTTTACCATTGAAATCGATGTAAATATCGGACCTCCCCTTACAAGTTGTCTTGACACTAAATCGACATTTTTCTGACTTGTAGATCCAGCGAAAACAAGTTTGTTTAAGACTTGTCCAGCGATCTCACAGTGTTAACGATATCCCCAGTGTAAATGCCTCGCCCACTTAGGAGACCGGAACTGTTCCATTTTCACCCCATTGGCGCTGCTCTAACGCCTGTGTCTCCGGCTTGGCCTAATACAGAAGATTTTGGGAAATACTCTGGGTCAATGCTTGACGCTCAAAAATGACTAAACTTAAGCAATTGAACGTGTTTATTACAGACCGCCTTGCGGTGGCTGCTATGGAGATATTTGGGGCGCTGAAGAAAACGGTAGTGGAGTCACAGGAGGAGATTTTGCGTTGTAAAGAAGAGAATGACCGTCTGCGAAGCTTGCTGCAGGCATTTGGCCATAAATTCGACACTTGTGATGTTATGATTAATCACTCAGGTGAGTTGCCTAGTCTTGGTTCAAGAGACTTGTTCATAAACACTCTTTCTGTCAAAAATGGAATTTTAATTAATAAGAGTGGTCATTCAATTCTTACACAACGTCATTCTTCAGTGGGTGTTTTGGCAGGTACACAGCCATAAGATGTTAGGTCGAGAAAGCTGATGTATTACATGGCAAAGGGTCATGGCTAGAAGGTAAACAAAGAGGTGGGAGGTAAAGGCGCGTTTTCACCTCGGTGGTTTTCACTTGCCGTTGGCGTTTTTTTCAGTATGGAGGTTCAGTATTCCTAAAGGGGAACACAACCCAAATTAAGAAGTTCAATCAATATTTGTGAATATAACAGGTTCGATCTGCGTTGTGTATCTCTCAATGAGGTGGTCACTTACTACTGGCAGGTATTTCGCATTTGGATACCTGTTGAACATGAGCTATACTCACCCAAAGCTAGAAACCAGAGAACCTCAAACTTGTGATGTCATCAGGACTGGAGCCTTTCTAATGGAAATGAATGGGAGACTGATCTTGTGGACCCACAGAATGCTTTTTTTTTTTTTTTATACACACATCCAAATGAGCTTTATTTTATAATAGTGTTCTCAGTTCTGAAATAGAAAATGTACCCATATACTCAGAACATTCCCCTGGGTGCTCTCAGAGTAATCTATACCATCTATACCAGAGCTGATGACGGAGGTAGCCATGGAGAACAACATCTCGCTTCTTCCATGTCTCAGCTTCAAATGTAAACATATTCATGGGACCAGTGTGATTGGTTGCTATGGAAGATTAACATTGGTTAACATAGCCTTAACCTGTACTAGCAGGTGATAAGTCAGTTGTCACTGTTGCTGTGGATGTTTTTGAACCACAACAATTAACTGTATTGTAGCAAACTAGTTTCCTTACTTGTTTGTCGACTAGCTACCTGATATCCTTTACGGATGTTGAGATTTCACATTTTGGTGTAAAGTTTTCTGTTTCAGGCTCATTGACTCCCATTCATTTCAGCTGCAGTTCGGGTCCCATTTAGAGGAATACTTCTCAGAAATGCAAACAACTGTGGGATTGGGTGTGCAAGGCTATCTGGTTAGCCAGTTAACCAGTCATAAAATTAACCGGATATTGATATAGGTTAAATGGTTAATTCGCTTCTTTTTTCATTTTATAGGGCGAATATGTAAAAAATAAATGTTTAAATAAAGTGAACACACGAGGGCGCAATGAGCGAGCTCTAGCAGAAGAAGCCCAGGCTTTACACTTTGTCCAGCAGCCAGGTCGACCTCTGCAACATAGGGACTGCCTGCTATCTCCATTACATATCTGTGTAAGCTGCAGTCAGACGCATACAATAGTAACTATGAAATGATTATATAGTCTGCTGCATACAAGATTTCCTTTAATACAAAAACGGATCGATGGGGAACTCTGTGCACGGATCTGTTTTTGGAAGGCATGGCACACGCAATTACTCCGGTAGCCTACCTGACATTGCCTTGCACTGTGTGACAGACCAGGTGTGATGCCGGTCGGTCATACCAGCTGTATGTTGTTGCACATGTCCTGGAATATGATGAGTCGGAACCTGGAAGTCAATGGCTTCAATACAGATTTTACTGAAATTGAGTTTTTCAGCAAGGACACACTGTCAAAGATGGGAGGCATTCTTGCATAGAGTGAACTGGTCTTACACAAAGAGCAAGGCAAAGGCATAATTTGAAAAGAACATTGCAGTGACAGTTGTGTTGATATGCTGGCAATAGAACTGAGCCGAGTTTCTATGAGTCACTTGGCAAGTCAGAAAAAAGTTTGCATCATTTGTTCACAATGCAAATAATGTAAGAAATTATGCTTTTGCGAGTCTCATTCACTGTCAACACATGAATATTTATGCATGAAACAATTCTACGGCAGCTACCTGCAGAAAGAAAATTTAAAGAATAATTACACATTGCCATTACACACACAAGGAAAGGCCCTTTCATTCCATTCAAGTTTATTTCAAAGTAGTGTTTGCCTTTAGTGCACAGCAATGTTGTGATTGATTTTTCTTATGTTTTCATCCAGAACTGCGGCAGTCTATTGAGGAGAAGCCCTGTGAGGTGGAGGAGCTGGAAGAGGGGAGTTTCAGTCCAGAGGAAGGGGATGGTGTGGAAATCGCAGTAGATCCAGACTTCTGTGAAGCTCAGAATGAAAGCAATGAAAGTGACAATGGAGGAGAGAGCGAAAAATCACAGACTGGCATAGCAAAGAATAAACGGGGAAAAAGAAGAGAACAAAGTTACCGTATAAAGACTGATGGCAAAACCGGTGAGCTGAAAGTTACGCTGCGATCTAACAAACGAGGGCAAGCACACCGGTGTGCTGTATGCAAGAAATGTTACGACAGACCAAGCCATTTGAAAATCCACCAAAGAACCCATACAGGTGAGAAACCATTTCAGTGTAAAGACTGCGGCAGGAGATTCAATCGCAAATATTGCCTGACCATGCACATGAAGACTCACACGGGGGATAAGCCGTTCTGCTGCGATGAATGCGGGAAGTTCTTTCTCCGCAACGCAGGACTCGTGGAGCACATGAGAACGCACACGGGCGAAAAACCGTTCAAGTGCTCTTTCTGCGACGTGCGCTTTAAGTCGGGAGCTCATCTGCAGCGCCATCAGCTCAACCACACGGGAGAGAAACCACATCGGTGCGTTGAATGCGGAAAAAGCTACAAAAGGAAGGAACACCTGACTATTCACATGAGGGTTCACACGGGCGAAAAACCGTTCCGCTGCAGAGAATGCGGCAAGTGCTACAGTCTGCAGGGTAGTCTGAGAATGCATGTGAAGAGTCACGCGGGAGATAAACCGTACAAGTGCGTGTTGTGCGGAACGGCGATGGCGACGTCGTCCACCCTTCATCGTCACATGCAAATCCACACGGGGGAGAAGCCCTACCAGTGCCCCGACTGCGGAAAATGCTTCAATCGCCAGGAGAAGTTAACGGAACACATGAGGATACACACGGGGGAGAAACCATACAGCTGTAAAGAATGCGGCGATCGCTTCAGGCTGAAAGCGACGTTGAACGCTCACTCGAAGGTTCACGGCGCCGATACTGCGCCTTTGTGAAGAGAAATGTGATAAACTTTTAAATATGGTAATCAAAATGCTTTGATTCGAGAGAAAAAAACAAAAAACATTAATTATGGCTGTAATAAACATTTTCCCTCTGAATGTTGTGTGGATCTCAGTCAAACTTGTGACCCTTAAAAAAAAGGGGGAATACCACCCATCTTAAGAATTCACAAATGTTTTTCCTGTGCCCCAGGACAGTCCAGTCAGTATTCGTGAACACGTACCACTCTCACCTAAAGCTAGAAATCAGAGAGAACTCTTTACAAAATTGGTTATAACTCCACGACAGTTTGTTGCCCGAGATTAATCGTAGTCAATAACTAATAGCCATTTCATAATCAACCGATAAGAGACGCCACAATTAAATAGATTTTTCTTTCTGAATTTCATGACATTTGTACCAGAGACATAATGAGGAGATGCTGCACTGTGCCATAGTTTTGAATGGAGAAATCTGTAACACTAAAGATGGCAGTAGCAACAAAACTACTTGCTACAAAATAAACACACTCAGAGAAAATAATTCAATGTGATTTTATGTTGAGTAACATAAGTTATTGCATTTTTAGGTGAAGTGTGAGTTTTAAAGATGTTTCAAATTGATAACGATCTAGTTATCTAAATGGAAAAAAGCATTCTTCTATCGCAAAGTTTTCCATTTTGACCAAAGGGGGATCATATATCGGATCTAGGACCACATATGAAAGTGACCCAAATCTGATTTGAAGTGTTCACACTGCTCAGAAAAAGTCTGACCCGTGTCACATGTAGGCAAAAAAAGAAAAAATACATCAGATTTTGACCATTTCGACCTGTAGTGTGAATGTGGCCTCAGAATGAATACTAACCTAACATGATTTAATTCTTATAATACCGATAGGTGCCACAAGTTATTGTTAAAGCTAGCCAAATAAAGACTTGGGAATTCAAATCAACACTTAAATGTATCAGTTCAACATCGGTATTGGCAAATAGCTATATAATTGAAAACCTAATAGGAAGTTAGGAACCCTGTTGGGTGTCGGGGTCGAGCTAGTAGATCATAGCTAGTTCCCATCACTGCGGTGAACGGTTCAGGTGCGCAGTAGTCTCGGCAAAACACAGATCCTCTCTCTAAAAACAAAAAAAACAAAACAGGTCTTCTCTCCACATTACGTTAGTGCTGTACCAGGGCAGGAGAGACGCAGATACAGTGCATTTTCAATTGCGCTAGCAAGCAACTGGCTAACACGAAGCAGGACTTGCTGCGGAACCCACCATATTTGCCAGAGCGTTGACGCTGATTAGTGTCATCTAATAAGATGGGAACTAGCCTCTGCCTATTCATTGGTGCGGGGCCCGTGCACGCAGTTCCCCTTCCATCGCGCGCGTGCTTGTTGCGTCCAAAATTCCTGTCAGTCTCACGTGTTTTCTGTGTATAAAAGGGTCTCTGTTCTCACCAACATGTCTAGTGTGTCACCAGACAAACGGCGAAAAATGGAGTCAGCGTTGGACCAGCTGAAGAAGTACACCGTAGTCGTTGCGGACACGGGAGATTTCAATGGTAAAACAGCTAATTTTAACGTTAACGTTAGCTAGCTAACGTTAGCTAGCAAACGAACTGGTGAAGTAATGTGAACGACCGCCATGTCACTGACTGAACTCGGTCAATGTGAATGAATGAAATGCTATCTACTCCTAAATGGATAATAACGTTAACTAATGTTAGCTCGTGGCGTAATGTTGCTTATTATACACTGACGTTGCCTATCGTTAGCTAAGTTAAGGATACGTTACCTAAATTAGCATTCTCTTTGCAGAAATGATGGCCGTCAATCTCATAAGCCGATTGCTAGCAGTTGCAGAGTTAATGTTTGTTAACGTTAAGTTGCCTAACATGGCTAGTAACCTAGCTCATACAGGTTGTGAAGTAGTTTACCTGCTAACTGGTTGAGCTAGGTACGCTAGTTACCTAAAGTTAGCTAACGTTGCCTAGCTGGATCGGTGTGTTGGGTAAAAAAACGAACGTTAAAAATAATGTCATGTAATATAGTTAAGTCTGGTAACGTTAACCTCAAGTGGCTCACAACTCTGACTGCTGTTAGTTGTGCAACTTTCGCTAAGCACGTAGGTGATTGGTTGATGTATTGCTCTCAATGCCAAGATTCAGTTTTGATGCAAGATGGCACGCTGATCTCTTGAGTATAGCATACTATAGCATACCAAATCAGTCACCGAACAGATTTTACTTGTCATGTCTTTATCTCGAGTGAGGAAAGATTGCATTGCTTCTCTTTTATATCTGAATGAGGAACTATCAGTTGCATTTTTACTTTGAGGCAACTCTATTGTGATGCAAACCAAACATTTCCTCATGCCTGCCCTGCAAGTCAGGATGACGAGACAGAAAACGTTTCCCCATGCACTCAATGCAAGGTTAACCACGTGTGACACAGCTATTTAACACTATCTCAGGGTATGACAGAGCTAAGCATTAAAATTAAGCAATATAGACATGTTTATTTAGGATCCCCACTAGTCATCACCTTCCTGGGGTCCACACAAAAGACAAAGCACAATATCAATAAAACAAAATGAAAGTAATTGAAATAAAAGACAATAAGTACCGTAGTTGTCATCAACCATCACATCCAGAATATCATATCATATGTAGCCTAAACTGATTTCTTTCTGAATAGTTGCTGTTCTTCATTTCTTTTTTTAAACTGATCTTACTGGTAATCTAGGTTAAATACAGTGGCAATTTGTTCCAGTTTGACAGAGCTCTATACATACAGTTTTCTTTAAAGCATTGGTTTTAGGTAAAAGGTTACGTGAAGTGTCTCATGCAGGCATGTCCGGTATCATAAATAATGTCTATAAGTATGTAGGTTTTCTTAAGGCACAAATGTTTCTTCTATACTGGACCAGGCTGTATGCCGGGCTCTCTTCCACCCTCCTCCACAACAGCCTGGCATGCATCTCTTCCACACTGTCCCTCAGTGAGCGGTGAAGAGCCAGACAGGCAGCTCTACTTTGAGTCAGCTGGATTTTATGTTTGCGCTCAAACTCAACAGTCAATTGAGACGGGGCGAGGAAGGAAACTATCTCGGCTCAAGATCTTTGCCTAGACAATGCCTCGGTTCCACTTAAAATTGGCGAATGTTTTGCTTTTTGCAGTCTTGGTCTTACGCATGTTGTGATGTTGGTCTCTTGTTTTCATTTAATGCAAGGACTATCATGTTCAAATGAAGTTGCATTCTCCCTTTATTCCATGTTAGATGTGACTTCCTGATCAATTCCTCCGTACTCTCTTGCTTAACTTGTACCTATATGTGGTCAGTAGCTCACCAGTCTTCACATGACAGTCAAGTTGAGGTAGATGGAAAAACTCTCTGACTTTGCAACATAATATTCACTTGTTCGTAACAGAACACATAGATGAAATACAATGGTTTTTTTTTTATAACATGCGGATGAAGCAGAACATAGATGATCGAGGGGTCAATACACATGCCTTATCGGCGGTTTGGTGTCGACGCACAGGATGTGCGCTCGGCTGGGCTGGGGCAGGGTTGCCGACTCGGATTGACACCAGAGTGGCCAGCAAGGGACGGGGACAAAAAGGGGAAGCAAGAGAGCCATGAGCTGAGGGGCGCGTCCCAGTTGTGAGCTGGGGGGATATGCGAGCCCCCCTTACTGACCTGGATTGATGGCAGAAGGGATAGTATGTTAGGAGAGGGCAGGTGGAGTTTGCAAGAACTCGATGCTCTGAAACTGCGGTAAGAATATGTATGCAAAATGGAACATGGATAAGTTAATGGTAATCACTGCAATGACAGATAACCGTGGGTAAGAATAAACATGATAAATGGAACGTGGATAACTTAATGATGGGGGCAAGTAACCTAGACCAGAGGTAAGGAGTTGTGTGTGTGTGTGTGTGTCATTGGTGCAGGCCTCCTCCCGAAATTCATTGATGATACCAATACATGGGACAGAAATCCTTTTACTTGGTAACTAATTGGTCTTTGTGAGTTAGTGGTTACTGATGACATGTGAGCAAACCGCTGACATGTCACATGTGCTTGTTTCTTTACGCTAGGACTTCCAAAAAGATGTGCATTAGGCCTTGGCCATCCTGAAGATTGTCAACTGGACAGGGAACCCAAATTAGGGCGTTTTCACACCTTATGTTGTTGTAATGGTCCAAATAGGCAGTGACATTTTTATTTTTGTTGGTTTTTATTGTTTCCATTTTATTTCATGTTGCCAATTTACAAACGAACCAAACTTTGTGATCATGCAGGTCAGGCCTTTATGGGACGTATTTTGAATCCTAACGAACATATGTGAAGAAAGAAAATATTGTTATCTCCACTAGTGCTATGCGATTTTGTCTATTGTCATTTTAAGCATGGGAGGTATTTGTTTAGTATCACAACATTGTTTGGCGATTTTTAACTTGCAGTACTAAAAGCAAAAATAATAACCTTGTGATGATGAGAAGGCGCATATTTGGAGATATATGGACAAATGTAATCAAAAACGTTCCAATCAGCTTCATTAAATGTGCGATTTTTCAGGTAATGTCCTGCTTTTTGTCTGATTTAGTTTCTCACCTCAAATGAACCACTCCAGGGTTCACTTGGAAGCGGACAGAGACCGCCTCAAACAGGTGGACCAGGGTGCGGTTGTTTGGTGCAGACTCCCGAATGAAGCGCACCATGGGAGTAAACACTCCAATTCAACCAGACTAAACAAGGCAGATGTGAAAGTGCCCTTAGAAACAAAAAGGCCTTGTTAATGGTTAAGGATAGGCAATATGAGGGGAACAAATTTTCACAAATATTCAGAAACACTTTTCAATAACAATAAATATCAATATCTGCTGGGGTGATATGGAAGATCACCAGCCCTAGGCCTAGTACCTCTTAGAGATGGTGAGACTGAAACCTATGGTCCAACAACACATTCGCTCCATAAATCTCACTGGATACAAATGGTTGGTGGTAAGGGATAACTGGGTCTTTATTGAACAGGGCAAGGCATTGTTCCATGTGGAGCAGAATGCTTGCTCCCAGCCTGGCAGCTCTACAACCAGGCTCATCTGGTACAATGGGCAGCTGCCTGCACAGTGCTAGTGTGCTACAACTATCCTGCTTCTCAAGCAAAAAAGCAAAAAAAACATAAAACCAGACCAATCAATTGAAGTCTTGGTGGACTAAGACGAAACAGACCAATTAATCCACTAAGAGGGAACAGTTGTAGAACTTGGAACTATGTTACATGTTTCGTATCTTTTCATTGACTGCTTGGTGCTGCTGAATGGTCTCCAATAGCCTTGTTTTTGCTCGTAAAGGTGGTGCATTTGATCCCCAAACAAAACCCACCACACTGCCAGTGTTGGCTACCACTTAAGCTCCTCTACAAGCTAAGGAAAACACTGTCAGCATGGTGAGTTGTGCATAGGATAGGATAGGATTTGAAGCATGTAAGGGGGCTCATGAACAAAAGGCTTTTGGAACCCTTTCAGGAGCCTTACATGGAGAAAGGGGACAACCGGAGCTAATTCAAATCCCCCGTTCAAGGATTAAAATAAAAAAAATATAGGCTAAAGCACTGTTTTTATTGGTGCGATCATGGCAAACATTTAAGTGGACCCCTTTTCACTCCATGAGTTCCCAGCCATATATTCGCATTGTCCAGTAGGTGGCACTCAAGAGCTTTGTGCTGCCTGACTGCTTTAACCTACCAAGACTCTGATCTGAGAACGGAGTCCCCTCTTGCTTCCTTGTGGCATTTCTCACAATATTATCTCACCTTCCAGATTCATGGGGCCAAGGAAAGTCATTTGTGATAACGGGTGGTTATAAACTCTGAGTTGACTTAAAGGGAACATATTGGGCATCTTTTCAACAATTTTATGACTTCCTTGAGTCTGGAACATGTTTAAGTCTTTTTCTAAGAAACTAGTCCAAATCTTTCTTCCCTTGTGTTGAACACGGCGTTTTTGGTGGGTGTTGCACACACCAAATTTTAAATTAAATGTCTCCTTCCCTGCCTGGCTACCCCACACCCAAGAGTAAAAATCTTTTTACAAACTAGCCGGTTCTTAAGGTAGGCAGTGTGCCTGGCTCCAAAAAGCACAGCTAATTGCTTGTGTCCCCCTTGTGATATCACAAAGGACAATAGCTCTGAACATCTTGTAAGGGACTGTACAACCTGACTGACTTGGTGTTGAGCTCAATACATCCCAAATGATGCTGTGCTCCGATTTTCCCACCCAACTAAATTTGTATTGAAGATTCCTTATTCTCAGTGATGTTGGGTGAACATAAAACTTGTAAAAACAGTGAAGAAATTGCGGTTGTCGTAATGTATGTAGTGGCTGAACTTTCAAAACAACCCATGCAACCAGATGCTTTTGACAATGTGTTGCCATGGCAGAGATAAACAGATGACCGTGACACCTTACGTGCTCCTAAACACCAGATTTGATCAATAGTTGTAGTCAGTGTTACACAGGACTCCACTCCTTGTAAACAACCAAAATACTGATTGCATAATGGGCCCCTTTCACGGCATCCATTGTGTCTTGTCATAGATGGGTAAACAAAGGTGTAACCATAGATATAGAATAATGAATATTCTATATTTATGGCTACACCTTTTCCATCTGACAAGTAAAAATGACTGATGTGAAAAGGGCCTATAACCAGCTCATTTGATGTTTTCTTCAGAACGGATGGGTTTCAGAAGCACTTCTGAATGGAGTATGAAGCCTTAAGTGGTTGCTGATCTACACCCTTGAATTGAATTGAAATACTTTATTATCCCGTGGGGATATTCGGTATGTTGGTGTGTTTAGAAAAGCTGTAACTTGGGTTGACTTATCGGTTGTTGGGGTCTGAGGGTGACGATACACTGGACTACTTTACGGGCAAAATGATCGGGCACTGTGATTGCCAACAGGAATTTAAGTGAGACAGGAAAATATACAGTAGAATTGATCTGGGCAACAAAAGGTTGCTGTGCAATCAGTACAAACATGTTGAGACATCCCCTTGTCCAACATTGCCCAAAAGACTGGCCAATGTATCACCACCATTACTCAACTATGATTTTCTTGAGGCAATAAATTGTTCTTCATGCCCTTTTTCAATTCTGAATGTGTTTTTAAGTTAGTACTGGGAATGATGAGCACATCTGCCGCTTAAGTGCCCTTGAGCAAGGCACTTAACCCCCAACTACTCCAGTGGAGCTGCTCACTGGCCAACAGTAGAAGACACTGGTGATTTTATTTCTGTTGTAATTTCTGTTCTCCTTGTGATGCGTTTCCTGGTAGGAAAGTGACTGTCGGTGTTAAGTGAGGATTGTCGCTACAACGCCACATGCCGACTAGGTGACGTGGTCTAACAATCTGTTTGTGACAAAGACTGTCTTCTTAAAAATGTGGGCTAATTTTTTAAAGGGGAATACCACCCATTTCAGGAATTCCTGCATGTTATTCCTGTGCCCCAGGACAGTACAGCCAATATATGTGATCATCCACCATGTGCTCCTAAAGCTAGAAATAGGAAAGAACCTTCAAATTTGTGTTTTCGTCAGAATGTAATATTGGGGGCTGTTCCATAAATAACTAGAAGGGCACTTTGGGGGATGCCTACACCCACGCAAAGCTGTTTAAAGTCGGCTATGTACACCTACTTCGAAAATGTGTTATTAGGCTATATTTCATTCCTGCCATGAATTGAGCAAGAGGCCTCACTAGAATTTACCTCAGCTCCCCTGCCTGCGTGTCCTTCAACTTTGGAACTGCCATCTGACAAAATGTGTGCACTCACAGAACCACTGAAACGTCTCCATTTATGAACCATAACGGTGCACCTGATAATGCGCCACATCCACTTCTACAGCTGTCGTTGGTGTCCTATATTGGCAACAGTATTTATATTTCACTTTTTTAAAGTCAATCAAAAAATCTCCTGGTTTGGATTCTCTCTGTACCCCGGAGACTGACCGTGTAGAATAGTGTCGTGAGAAAGTAACCTAATGTTCGTACTGCACAGACCAGCCATCTTATTTGGCCAAATGGCGAACACTCTAAATACTTCACCTATAAACAAGACACCGCTTAGCTTACATAATCTTGTTGTAACTACGAGATTTGCTTTAGGAATTTTTTTTTTTTCATGCATAGATGACTAGATTTGTCAACTTATAATATGCATTTCTTGGTTTATAACAAGATGACAGTGGCTAAATGAGCAATAGCAAACTTTAAATACTTTAGATACTTAACCCGCAAACATAAGACTGTTCTGAAGGCATAATATCGATTCTAAGTTAGCGATGCGCTATTAAAAAAAAAATGTTTTAATGCATAGATCTACAATACGAGGTTCATGGGTGAGGTTTTGTGTAGTGTCGCTCTCATGCATTCAAAAGGTCTAAGTTTACCCTCCGTATTTTTTTCAGTGGACAATGGTGGAAATCAATTCAAATAAAATACTTGTTGACTGATTTGGGAAATATTCTAGGGTTCTGGTCCTTGGCCATGTGTGAAGTTTCATCCAGATCGGATCAGAACTGTAGGAGTTACGGCTGATGCAGACAGACAGGCACACGCACACATTAACAGGAGTGACTGCAATACCCCCTCACCAGTGCTAAATGAACGGGAAAATGACTTTGTGAAGCCATACGATTTTTTTTGTTGTATTCCCACACCAAAATGAGGTTTATATCCTAGTATTGCTATCGGGTCTGAACCAGAATGTAAACCTGATTTGGGGTTAAGAGCTTAAACATTTTATGGGCCCGCAAAGTCAGTGCCCCATAAATTGTCTATGGTGCAGCCCCAGATATTACATTCAGGAGATGTAACAAGGTTTCATGTGAGCATGGGAACGGGTAACGCACTGTTCATGCTTCTTAGACATTCTTAACCATTTTGACCCCCCCCCCCTCTCGCAGCCATCGAGGAGTACAAGCCACAAGATGCCACCACCAACCCTTCTCTCCTCCTCGCTGCTACCAAGATGTCGGCCTACCAGCACCTCTTGGACCAGGCTATTAAATATGGCAAGGCCAAGGGCGGGTAAGATGGCCACCTGCATGCTTCAACCAAGCACTGTCGATTTTGTATGCCATTCTCCAAATATAATGCACGCTAATGTCAAAAGAGTTCAAAATCTCTCTGTATAAGATCACATGCTCGTGACTCGGCTAGTGTGTCAACTTATGGTGATAGAATTGTCATAGAAGGAGGCCTAGTTTGTGAGATACCACAGTGTACCACTGTTTCAAAACTCTAGGACCTTGGTACTTGTTAGTACTGGTGTATCGCACAACACTAGCACACGCAATAGATATAGTAATATTCACCAACGTTGGCCTATTTGTTTTATTTGCGGGAAACATCTTATGCAAGCACGCATGCTGGCATATGCAGAACGACGGAGTGAAATGTACCCTTTTTTGACCTGGTGATGACTTGTAAGAAATTCTCTCGCTCTCAATTTTATTCAGTAGGAAGCTATTCGGTACATCTTAAAATCTTACATTTTCACCAATTTATTATATCCGTGTGTATGTGTAACAAATTTTGATTTAATTCCAATTTTCTCTCCCTGTCCACCAGAACTGAAGAGGAGCAGGTGACCAACGTTATGGACAAGCTGTTTGTGAGCTTCGGTCTAGAGATTCTCAAGAAGATCCCAGGCAGGGTGTCCACGGAGGTGGATGCAAGGTAGAAAGAAGCCTCAGAAGTTACAAGAAAGAGATGGGATGATACCTGTGTATTTGTGATATAAACATCCCTGTTTACACTATGAAGTGTTTTTAAATTGGAATTTGTGATTTCTTTTTTTTTTTAAAGGTACAGTCCACATTTTTAAGACTACAAAGCCAATCTGCTTAGTCACAAACTAAATTCTGCTGCTAAGCAATATTCATAATTGACACGCCCCCCCCCCCCCCTTTCC
>OMKL01088950.1:20694-34507 GCA_900302295.1 Parasudis fraserbrunneri | reverse complement strand
GGGGGGGGGGGCGACAGAGGCTCAGGAGGTAGAGCCGTCATCTGGTAATCTGAAGGTTCCCGGTTCGATTCTCCGATTTCCTGGTAGCGTGTCGAAGTGTCCTTGAGCAAGACACTTAACCCTTAACTGCTCCCGACAAGCAGGTTGGCACCTTGTATGGTTGCCTCCGCTGTCGGTGTGAGAATGGGTGAGTGTGAGGCATAAGTTGTAAAGCGCTTTGGATAAAAGCGCTATATAAATGCAGTCCATTTAGAACAGTGAGAAGTGTGGCCCCTAATTTAGCAGCTAGGCAGAAATGGAATGGTAAATAAGCAGTTCAGCAAGCACAGTAAACTCGTAGGATTAGGGATATTGGAGGGCAAGTACAACCGAGTTGAGGAGGCCTGGGCTTTAATGCAGGCAAACCCATTTGAAGCAAGGCTACACTGACAGAAAAAAGGAAAGTGGTATTTGATACCCTCGGTGAACAAAACATTCTAGTATTGGGTTACACCTTCTTTTCCACAATTCATGTTTCAAGGCCCAAAAATCTATCTTTAAATTGTCTCCTCACAAGCCACCCCTCCTCTTCAAGTGGATTAAATCAGCAAAGTCAATAAGGGAGCATCGTTTTCACCTAGTCAAGAGTATTTCATGAAAATAACAAATGTTTATAAACCACTTTGAACCCAGCATTAAAGAATCCTTTACCTCGTTGTTTCTTAAACTATGGGTTTGGGCCCAAAATGAGTCACAGGCTCTCCGGTGGGTCCCCAAATGACAACGGTAGTAATATGTGATGCGTTACAATGAGCCTGGGTCCCGCAACGGGGGGGGGACCTCGGTTCTTGACTGGAAAAGTTTTAAGAAACCATGCTTTACGTTGTAATGAAGGGCAGAACAACCGGCATTCCAAATTATCCTACAGTCAGAAACCTTTGCTTTTTTTTTTTTTTTCACAAAAAGAGCTTCTTGCTTATGTTTTATATACATAGCCAGGAGCAAGCAGCAACATGTTGTGGGGGGCGGTTGCTCTGGTAAAATGAGGACAATGGATGAACGGGGAAAAGTTTAGAGAGGAGGAAACGTGGCTGTAGGGATTTGTGGAGTTATGGGAGAAACCGTATCAGGTTAATCATAGAATTGTGCAACCTGAGATGTGCTACATTCTCCCCAAAACCTCAGCCAGTAGCTTGGGTGTCCCTTATGTGCAGATCTGGCCACACTCAGGCATATTCTGCCTGGTTGCAAAACTCTCAAGGACGATAGACCCATGTGTGCATTAAGGGTTGTTCAACAAAACGTAAAATTAATAAGTGGTTTGTTCGTAAATTGTTTCTTCAATACACGTAAAACTATTACTAATTATAAACTATCTTTCATAAACTGTGTGAATGGCTTATATTACTGTTTATCATCAGTATTGGCCATTAACTCTCTATTTGTATTTCCATAGGACCCAATCCTGCTCAGTTCTCTTGCCTGTGAAAAGAAGCTGATATGTGGGATAGAGTTGTACTGAGGCTCCTGGTGCGGGGCCTGGCTCTGTTCTTATTAAGCCCAGCCTGTGAAGCCTCTTCCTTGGGGGCAGTGGTCCACATTGAACCCCTGACCAGTAATGCAGGGACAACAGTGAGCAGCATTTTCTTTTCCAACCTTCTTTCATACTCTCTGAAGGCAGAGTCCATTTTATGTATTGACTGGCAGTGGAGTGGGTTACCAATATACCACTTTTTCACACAAGACATTAGTTATTTTTATACCATACAAACGCATTTAGAGAAAATTTAAAACGATGATTCCATGCCTTGGTATTTTCAGACAGGAAACATTGGATAATGTTGCATCCTTCCAAATGTGAATCTACAATTCCTCCACCTGATACTTCACTTGAATACTTTTCTGCAGGTGCATCAATTGTTAGTGTTGACATATTTAAATGAAATAAATAGTCTCAATCATTCTATAGATGGGTTTCTCTGCAACATGACAACAGAGATGTGCATGAAAGCTATGGAGGACAATGGACAAAGAAGTAAAATGCTTATAAATAAATCCATTAATGATCTGGAACAAAGGAGAGGCATGGTAATTGCTCATCATTGCTGAGAGCTAGTTTTTAAGGCATCAGTTTAGTTTGAGTCACTAAAGCCTCCAATAGAAAAAATATGTATTTTTATTTATTTATTTATTTATTTTATTTGTCAGAGACCATGCACAACATCACATTGCACCAGATTATAGCTACAAAGCTGATTCTCATCTGTAGTCCCTGGGCAGGAGACAATCAACACTAGTACACATCAAGACTAAACACATCATTAACATAGAATGGGGTGATCACACTGTATAAAAAAAATAAATTTAAAAAAAAACCACAAAAAAAATAGGAATTCCTAACTACAGAGTACAGCTATCACACAGGGTAAAAACAACATCAATACAGATGACAGTATAAAAACAAACAAACTTTAAACACTGGATAATGTCATGATCAAATTACTGTGGCCTACATCCTATAGATCTGAAATCTCATAATTCTGTACACTCATAATTCTGTACACACCACAGTGTATTTCCCTTAAAGAACCAGTACAATGATCTTAATTCGGTGAGAAAAAGCTTATTGTGGAATGTTAATGTTAGGAGTGTCATTTTTTCAGCTTCAGATGAATCATTTGATTTGTTATAACTGTTTTAGTGCACCCTCTCTGAGCACAACCAACTCTCAGTATGTTGAATGGCCCTCTGGTCATTGAAAGGAGATGTCAAGTTAGTATCATAATACATTAAGCTTTCAAATGTAAATACATTCATGGAACCAGTGTGCTTGCTTGCTATGGGACATTAACATTGGCTAACCTGTGTTAGCAAGTGATAAATAAATTGTCACAGTTGCTGTGGATGATTTTGAACCACTAAAATGACCTAAATTGTAGCAAACTAGTTTCATTACTTGTCTGTGGACTACCGGTAGCTAGCTGATATCCTTTACAACGACTGACAGACTGACTGATGGCGAATCAGGTTAACCCGGGTAGATTATGCAATCGCTTCAAGGAAGCAGATTGAATATCTGAAATGGTTTGTTTCTGTTGATATATCCAGAGGGATGGTGATCAAAGGGATTTAGTCATCGTTTTCACAACTGTTCACATTTTGGGTAATTTTACATCAACACACCCTCCTGTACTCCAAACGTATGACACTAATCAGAGAAGTAGTAGTTTGCACAAAAATATTATAGGCCCTCCATTATCAATAGGTTTTGGTTGTTTCATTATTAAATCAATGTTAACAGCAGTAGGAACTGTCAAACAAAGAGTGTATATAAATTATGCATAAGATGGATTGTATTATATTTGTAATATACGCTTTCATATATGAATCAGTTTGTGTATGATGTGTGAGTTTTATATGGTCTAAATCCACATATAGGATTCTTACAAGGAATTTAGAGAATCTGCCATATACAGGCTGGGCAACCAGTAATCTAACATAGAATAGTATGCAAAAATATATAAAAGAAAAATGGAAGAAATCTGTATGGTAAAGATATCTGAAGGCAGAAACTACAGTGTATGTTTCTTATAAAACGTTCTGAAGGTAGAAACTATTTAATCTTATAATCCTTTTCCATATGGGATATCACATGTTTGTTAATACATTAAATGGATTGTGTTCTGCATTTTCAAATGTACTAATAAGTTGAATTCTCGATGTGCCAACTATTATTCCATTACAGTCGAACTGGCTATTGTTGGAAATGGTGTGTGTGTGTGTGTGATGTCACAGTATGTAACCTGATTCCTCACTTAATGCAGGTGAGGGCACACTTCGTGGTGATCTCACCCAATCCCTGTCCAGCCTTCTCTGGGGTGTGTGCCCCAGGGGAGGACTGTGAGGTCTACCCCACCTCCTTACCTTTCAATGGCACAAAACCCGCCTTCGGCTGGTGTGTCCGCCAATGGCAGAAGACTATCCCTAGTAACTACTCAGCCACTGTCACTCTGGGGTAGGAGAACTCGCTTTGTCTTTGTCGCATAATATCCTATCAATCTGTTGTGTACACACACAGTTTTAATAAAGAAGAAAATCTCTGTGTGTGAACAAACAAAAGCAAATAATCCAATGAATATTATGTGATATCATTGTAATTTGATGCAATCAGTTACGTTTATATTACAGTCCCAACACTTAAAGTTAAACGAATAATAAGTATCACCACATGTTGGTGTGTCTCCATTTTTGTTAATGTTATTTATCTCAATAAACTGAACACATGTTTAATTTGATGTAATTAGTTAAGTTAAACCACCTGGGGTGAAACTAAAATAATGGTTTACAAATATTATTCAAATACACTTTCTTTTTTTTCATGACTCAGGTCCAATGTTGAGTTTTATCTATCGATTAAGGCAGGACCCACAATTCGGGCCAACAGCGGCAAACTCAACCACCCCCCTTACGTTGCCCTCCCTCCTCCACTGAGGTAACACACACACACTCACAAATATTCCTTTCTTCTTTAAATCAGTTTAAGAGACTTGATGTAACTTTCACTTTCATTTAGAAACAATTTAAAAGATGGAATGTGAAATGTAGCTTTATGGATATGACATTTTCCTAATGAAAAGAACATACTATTTTGCATAAATTATCATTACATTCAAAATAAATAATAACATTTTCCCTTCAATGGTAATCATGCGTGCATGTGTATGTATTCATTTGTATTTGTTGATCTTGAATGGTGCCATTCCTTTTGTATATGGGATACAACATGTGATGATCTAAGTCTCTATGGTCTGTAGTAGGGCTGGGCGGTAAAGACCAGAAATTCATATCATGGTACTTTATCACCTCTACCTTTTGTAACAATAATTAATACAAATACCACATTCTCCATCGTGTTGGCCCTCTGTCAACATGTTTGAAATGTCTGTCTGTCAACATGCGATTGGTTGTTGTACATTCAATTGAATTAAAGGGGCACAAAATGAAATGAAATTCAGTTGTAACTGTTGTAATACTATTCTAGGCATGTCATTCTGTGTCTGTTTAAACGGCTACATCTGACACGACAACTGTGTGTTGTTTGAGCAGGGCCCGTGTGAACTGCCCCCACCACATCCATTTGGCAGTGAGGGACCTGGATGGAGACAAAGTGCGATGCCGATTCGCCCGCGCAGACCGCGGAGAGTGCCTCGACTGCCCTCGGCACCCGTTTCTAGAATTGGACGAGGTGGGGTTTTAACAGCTTGTGTTTTTGTCTCAGTCTCTCTAACCAACGACCTCCGCAGAGATGCTTATGGCCTGTGACCAGAGATGGTGCAGTATTACTACTAGTGGAACTGCATGCTGATGGACAGTAGAGGCTTGAGTCCCAGAACCAATACCAGAACCCGACTGCGCCCCTCTGTCTCTTTATTCCTCTCTCATCGTACTACCGGTATATCCAGAAAGGAAACGCTTCAATGCTCTCACATGAATACCATCTGTCTCGCCTCACCTCTTCTGTCAGGTCGACTGTTTCTCTTTTGTTTTCTCTGCAACATCTCTTTCCTTTTCCCTCCTCTTTTGTCTCGGCCCATTTATAAAGAGCCTATCTGACTGGGTACAAATGGGGCGTCATTCCAATCTTTCCAAAGAGTGCTTACACTGGGGTGTTTTGGTTTTTAAGACATGAGTAGTAGAAACTATTTAGCATTAACCGAATAACCGAATAACCGAATTTCCCCACGGGATAATAAAGTATTTCAATTCAATTTGTTATTATTATAATCATTATTAATATAATATATATAATTATATATTATTATTATTATTATTATTATTATTATTATTATGCATTTGTTTCACATCATAGTAAACTATATAGAATGACATAAATGTGCTTTTTTCAGAGAAATTATGTAAATTATTTTACCAACTTTCCCTGTTCACATGTTATTCAAAGGAAAATCCATCCTAAAATAGAAATCACATATGTCATTTCTATAATATTGTACAACTCAGTTTCAAATGTGTGGGTATCAACAAGTCTCTCCGTAAGCTGAATACAAGAAAGACAAGACTCTATTAATGATGTCATCAAGAGATACCCATGGTGAGTTTACTGGGATATGGGTACGTTTACTGGGATATGGGTACGTTTACTGGGATATGGGTACATTTACTGGGATATGGGTACATTTTCTGATTCAGAGAAAAAAAAAAGCTTGAATCAAGGACAGACAACTTCTGAGATTTGGTCCAAAGTAGAACACTGGAGCACACGGATATAAGGCAGTTAACTGCTCCATTGTTCTACTTTGGACCAAATCTCTGAGGTTTGTCCTTGATTCAAGATTGCCCTACTCTAAGAGCATTGGATGTGCCTACAGTTCCCTTCTGTGTGGGTTGGTTGGAGTGCGTGAAACTTCTCTCCTCATATAAATAAAACTAATTTGGATGTAATAGCTCAAACAAAAATTATTGTGGCCCACAGAGTTGGTGACTAATTCATTCTCAATGGAACAACTCCGAAATCTGTAGCTTGATGATGTCACAAATTCAAGTCCTGATGCTCTGGTATCCAGCTTAGGGAGACAGTTGTCTGTGTTTATAGATGTTGACTGAACTGTCCAAAGATCATTGGACTAATATATATAACAAATAAATGTATTAGTGTAAAGGTATAAGGCTCAAGAATCACAAACTGAATATTCTTTAAAAGTTTTAATAAGCAATTATCAACTATTTGCACATGAGATAGCTCTTAATTATTTAGGGGATAGCTAACAATGTTGCGTTGCTGAATTAATCTGTATCGTTGTGTGTGCCTCTACGCATAGAGGGCAGAGAAGATGTTGCTTTGTGTTGTTGACAGACTCTGCGTTCAATGTAGGTTTATTTTGGTGAAGAAATTAATGCCAGGTTGATTTTATAGGTTAGCCCTATATTGGGTGCACTAAGCAACTTATTGATTACAACTTAAAATTAAAACTTTTGAGCATAAGTATTGCGCTAAATTATCTTGGAGTGAATAATAAGTCCCATAAAATAACATATTTTAAATGGGCATGCCATAGTTGGGTAACACTACAGGCAACAGCCAACAAAGTAAGACATGGGGTCAAAATGTCTTGGATGTTTCCTAAGATGGTCCCATATGATTAAAGTAACGTGTTGCCCATCAGAGATTCTCAAAAGGTTGCCTTTTTGATACAGCCTGGGTCTCCTTTTCAACAATTCTCAGTGGGATTTTATCCGTGGGATGGCTTGTACTTTACTGTGGAATACACAAGAGTAACTACACAGTTGACAGACCTTTTGCCATCTTTTACCTCCATTTTGTCTTCTACATTTTCTTTACTCTTTGACTCTTTTTGCTTCTGTCCTAATTTTAATACCTCTATCTCCACTACCTATATGTTTCTCATTAAACGTATTCATTTAGGTCGATTTAATTTACTCAGCTTCGTATCACATAAACATTGTAAAAGAAAATAATGATAGAAAGTAAAAAAAAAAAAAGTTGTATATCAGAAGTATATTTGAACTTATTTTGCCAAACTCCCAGGAGAAATGTATGTTGATATTCACCGGAGAAGCAGCAGCGGGGCAGTACTCTGTGGTCGTGGTGGCGGAGGACTTCCCTCCCACACCTAGAATGATCCTCAGCCTGGCCACCGATCCACTCAGCTCCATCCCTGTGCACCTTTCTCTCACTGGTGGGTCGGTCTGTCAATCAGGCGTTTCTGTTTGACCTTGTCATATGGAATGAATGGGACAATGGCCCTACACAAAGTAAGAAGACTTAAGTTAGGCACTCCATGGCACAGCAGATTAAGGCACATACATATACCTAGAATTGTAAGAAGAGGATGGGTCTCAGCCCAAATGTCTCGCAGACGTTCTTCTGCACTGGGAGACGACGTTACTTCTTACAACATGATTCATCTCCCAGTGGTAAAAGGGGAAGCAATTTTCAAATGTTTCTATGATAACACTGACTCATCCTCTTCTTATAATTCTAGATACATGCCCCACACCTGTGTCACAGATCCTTCCTTTTCGCTCTCTTTTGCATTTTCTGTAATTTCTCTATAGTCTGCAATCAAAAAATTTAAATAGCAAATACTTTTGTTGCTTTTTTCAGTGGAAACATACAGCACACAGAGTTGTTATTATCATCTACAGTATTATCAAAATTTGAAGCTACTCCCTTTGATAAGTGTAAGCTTGGCCACTTATTAGTTTGGTCCTCTGGTTTTGTTGTTTGTCCAGTAGTTTGACCTGCAGTCCTTTTGATGTCCAAAACTGTCAATTTGTTGTGCCCACTAAACTCTTCCTATTGACCTGCCTCTTAGTGGAGAAGGCACTCTCCAGCTGCAGTGCAGAGCCTGTGGCTGCAGGTCAAACTCCCAGGGAAGGCACAACCACGTACATGCTACCCTATGAGCAGATCGACATCACTGTCAACTTCATCTCTGAGCTGGAGAGGTGAGTCCATATGGCCCTTTATTCTCATTATGTGCAGATCCTACAAATTAATAAAAACCCATATTATTTCAAGGGGACATGTTTGAACAGAGTCTGTTTTTATAACAGATTGAGTTATTGCTTTTCAGTGGTGGATTTCATCCTAAGTTTCTTACAGTACCAGTGAGAGCAAGCATTTTTAGCGTGAACGGTGCCTGTGGGAATCAAACCCCTAACCCTGTCAGTGTTAGCGCCATGCTCTATGCATTGAGTACAGGACCAAAATTACAATTAGTGTAGCCTTGTAAAAAGGCACATTTCAGAATATCCCCTATGAAAAGAGTTGTGATGTGTTTTCATTACCATGGGTCCAAAAGCAAGAGACTACCTTTTTGTTTTTGTGAATCCTGTGCTGAAAAGAAATGTAGGCTAATCTTTGTGCCACTGACTTACAATGGTATAGAGAGAAACATCTTGAATGGGAATACCGCACAATTCAAGAATTCGCATGTTATTCCCATGGCAAAGGATTGTTCAATCAGTCATCTGTGAACATGAAGAACTGTGTCCCAAAGCTAGAAATCAGAGAACCAAGATTCTGATATGTCAAACTCATACATAGGCTGGAGTTGCTCCATTCTCCATATTTTCGCTATATGAAGCTATACATATTTCTCTATATCATAATAGATTATTGGGCATGACACCCTCCTCTCTCTTGCTTGTCGTGAGACAATCTCAGTCATTCATGGAGACCACAGTGTCATAGGGCAGTGTTTCTCAACATGGGGTCTGGGGACCCCCCAGGGGTCCTTGAGGTGGTTCCAGAGCATCCCCTGAAAAAAACGGGAATAGATTAATTTCACAGTTTCATTCACTGAAAATTTGCCTAATGACACAATATAGAAGGGTGACCATTCTGAGATTTTACTTTCTCCACTGTTATCTCCACAACTACAGCATAGACAGCGAAAGAGTTGTGGACTTCATATCTGACAACAAAAATCTTCCCAGATGGGGTCCCTGAGACAAAATCTTATCAAAATAGGGGTCCCGACCTAATATGTATCAGTTTGGGGGTCCTTGACACGAAAGAGTTTGAGAACCACTGTGCTAGGGCATCCACACACAGTATTTTAACCCTCTATGATAGGGATGTGAATGCACAAAATCAGTGGTATTAGCTACATGGGACAGATAATGAGTGGCTGTCAGCAAAGCATGTCCATTTGCTCCCCAGTGTTTCAGAGCTGGCAGTGGTGGGACCTCCTGGCCTCTTCAGATCAGACCTCAAAACTACAGGCTCACTGACTACAATGTCAGTGGCATGGGTCCGTGGCCCTAACAAACTGGCCCCTCTCCTGCCCATCTGCTTCGCTGCTAATACAGAGAGGTGTGTGTGTGTGTGTGTGTGTGTGTGTGTGTGTGTGTGTGTGTACTGGGAAGAAAGCAAGAGTTACACTATTTCACAATTTAATGTCTATGATTAACAATGTTAATTAACATATAATATCTAGCCTTCCTTTTGAAGTTTTAAAGCTGTCTGGTCTGCACTTCTTGCCTTCACAGTTTACAGTCTGACCCCAGATGTGTATGGCTATACCAAAGTAAGAGCAACTTCAGTTTTGCCTTGCTCCATAAAATTTCTAACAGTTTGAGAAAGGTTTCTCATTCAATACAAGTTGATGTGTTCACCGAGGATGCAAAATAAATAGGATGGCGATGTGTATCAGAAATATCACATGTGTCATGCTTTGTCAATGCAGGTTTTTAAAATGCATACCAGCAGACCATTTAAAAGAAGTCCGTCTTTTTCTTTTCTAGGGGAAATGATGGCCCTGCCTGCCGGAACAGGTTGAGAACACAAAAAAACACATACATTTTCATAACTTTCAAGTGTTGTACGCAACTCAGTGCAATTTACTTTTAATGGTTCCCGTTATGTGTGTGCGCGCTCTATCCTTTTTCCAATTGTCCATCTGGTCATCGTTATCTCCCTCTCTCTGCCTTTCAGAGCTGAAGTGCATGAAGACGGAGATGATTCTAGTGCTCCCAGTGGACTCCTTGACGAACATCAACCTGGCTGAGTTGCAGCTCAACAGCCCCACCTGTCCTGTCACATACAATAACACCCACCTAACTGCACTTATCCCACTGACTGGCTGTGGCACAAAGACAGTGGTAAGAGGCTCCGCCCATGCCTGACAGCAGATGACTTTTGCATTCTCGCTGGTGCAGTGCAATTTTGGTATACAACCTCACCTCCGCCTACCCAAGTCCAAGTCTAAATGCAAACACTGGTGCTCTGTGCTATTTCTGTGGCTTTAGTAGTCAAATACTGCGTTTTAGGCAGTTGACTGTAAATGGCAAACTGGATATAATTGTTTTTGGATGAGAGATTATGGTGTTATCTGCTAACATCATCACTGACGTCAGCGACGTCAACCACAGTGCTGCATTCAGATGGGTTAAGGTAGATGGTCAACAGCTTTTTTGCTATCCTCCGCTAAAGATTTACATTCATATTTGGCTCTTCTTTATCCTTGTGCAACAAAACCAGAGATTTTTTGACATGTAATTTGCAGGAATAGTTTTTTTTATCAACACCAACGAGCTACCAATAAGCCGTCATTAGTGAGGACTGCAAATTTCCCGTCTTTGAATTTGGAAAATAACATCCATACTAAACTGAACAGAATAACACCGCCCTGGACTGATACCAACCAGACTAGCATTTTTAAATTGTCACAGTCTGAATGCAACATGGCACACAGGAACATAGACCTGTCCAAGTTCTCACAAACTGGTTTAGTGGATGTTAGAGTATGTATTTCAATCCTCTTTTGAGTAAATCCCTCAATCGATGACTAACTGAATGCAACCTTTTCAATTAGATCATTTTAACAAGCCACTTAAGCTCTACACTTGTGGTTATTGAATTTATGTGTGAATCAGAATCATGTGATGCACATCATTACATGCAGACCCAGCAAAGCCAACCACGACTAAACCTTTTAACACCTGTGTCGCACCTGACCGAATTGACCGAATTTCCCCACGGGATAATAAAGTATTTCAATTCAATTCAATTCAAAAAAACCTGCGCCACCTCTGTCGCACCTGGTCACCAAATTACAAAAATAAAATTCGGGATCACCAAGTGCGTTAATCCCCTGAACTTGTGTCTGGGTTTGCGCCTTAATTCACGAAAATAGAGCCCCAGAATTTTGAGTGTGAAAAGTGTGGCATTGTTCAACCCTTAACCCCGCCCTTCCTCTCCCCCAGCAATCTGGTTCAGAACTGGTTTATACCAACACCCTGAAGAGTGTTCGCCCCCATGCCATTGTCAGCCGCCTGCCATCTCTGGTCCTCCCTCTAGCCTGTCGGATCCCAGGCCGTGAGGCGAAGGGACCGCACTACGCGCTCACGGTACCAGAGGAGAGGGAAACCTTTGGCGCGGTCAGGTTCTGGCTGGAGTTTCATTTTCCGGGGGAGGGACCCTTTGCTTCTTCAACGCGTTCCGCCAGGTTCAGGGTCACGCCAGCAGAGCGGAAGCGACGGGCCGCGGGGTCAGCGGAGTCTGGGAACAGCAGTACCTCCCGTGGCTCTCATTCGGACATCGGGTCCAGGATAGATACGTTGGATCTACATGTGATGTCCAACTGCAGCCTGGCGCGTGCAGAACTGTTGGTGGGCAAATGTGTAGAATCGGAGACGGAGGACTTTATCAACCCCCGCCCCATTCTGAACCAGGGGTCAGTGAAAAACGATTGATTGATTGATTGATTGGAAAAGTTCAATATAATAATAGTGCATGACACCAAAGGTCTGAGATAGTGTCAGAGAGAATGTTCACTCACTCAACCCCTTTGACTTAAAGGAAAGGAACACCGGGAGGGTTTATGAACATCAACATGTTAAGCCATGCCTATAGTTTCCATTCATTAGCATAACAGCCTAGATTTTGCACCAAATTCAACAAAAGTGGTGTGAAGAGAAACAGAGTTTCCATATTCCTGAATGTGTAGATACTCAGTTTTCTAGCATGCCTTGCACTGACTATGCAGAGCACTGGAAACATTTCCAAGACCTAACTAACTGGCTAGGCTAGGCTTCAACAACAACAACAACAACATTTCTAAGTTTTGTACATAAGCCATAGCAAAGCAGCCATCGCCCCTGAGGGGGTAATCATGTCGCAACAGAGAACAGTTGTAACATAGTTTTCAAAATAATCACCTGAAGATTCGTTATGTCATTTTGATGTAGATGATACTGAAATCAAGGCTTTGGAAAGCGGAAATATCTGCACAGTGTTCTAATAATCCAGAGAACCTAAGGCTCTACTAAATCAGATGTATGTTGTTTTGAGGTGTTCCCTTCCTTTAAAGGGGCAGTTCACCCCAAACACAAAAAAACGTATTTTTACTCTTACATGGGGTGCTATCTATCCATCTAGATAGTTTTGGTGTGATTTGCTGAGGTTTGGAGATATTGGCGCTAGAGATGTCTGCCATCGGCCCAGTACAATGGAGCTCAATGGGCTCTCTTCTGTGGTGCTCAAAGTGCCAAATTCAACAGCAACGTTTCTTTCCAGACATCATGACACAGTTACTCAAGATAATCCCCAGATCTATTTTAAACCCTTAAAAAAATTCTATATTAAATAACAGTTTGTAAAAATATGTTATTTCCACTAAACTGTTCAATAAACTACTGAAAATGGCTTAGTAGCATCTCTACACCTTTACCCTCATTGAGAATGCAAGGATCTATGAATATGGAAATTGACAACAAGCACCCATTGATATTTACCAGGAATTCCAAGTCGGCAGCTTATATTCTCTCAAGACATGTCAAGTTTACTCTGCTTTCTGTACACACTGAAGCTAAACTGCTCACAACAAGGTCTGTGGATTATCTTGAGTAACCGGGTCGTGATTTCTCAAATGAGACATTTCTTTTTGAGTTTTTCAAATTCATGTTTTTGGTGCTTTGAGCGCCACAAGCTGAGTGCCATTCAGCCACATTGTATTGGAGTTACGGCAGATAGCTCCATGGCAGATATCTCCAAAACTAAGCAAATCACACTGAAACGATCTGGATGGATAACTGTATTCTGGGTAAGGGTGAAAATGTGTTTTTATTTAATTTTTTATTTTGGGTGCTCTCTGTTTCATCCCAACTCCTTCCCAAGTCACTGTCTATGGAGCAGCTTCAGTATTTTGTACCTAGTAATAAGAGTTTACTGAAATCATTCCTCCTTGAAAGTAATGATGCACTGTCACAGCATTACAGTGTACAGTAATCCACCATGTTAGCAGGCAGCTGATGTGATGCACTTGGTATCAACTTGTGAACTTTCACA
>OMKL01088809.1:8913-19044 GCA_900302295.1 Parasudis fraserbrunneri | reverse complement strand
TCAGGTGTGTGTGGTATGTGTGTATATATATATATATATATATATAGAGAGAGAAAATAGGGGTGTAACGGTACACGTATTCCTACCGAGCCGTTCGGTGCAGGACTTTCGGTTCGGTGCGCATTGTGAACCGAATGTAGTCTAGGAGAAGACGGTGTGTGTTTTTGTATAAGAAAAAAACATACACCGTTTAATTTCACTGATGTTTAACCGAAAAATAGATGCCAGGCCTAACATGCTCAGTACAAACACTAACAGTAGCACGCCTAATGACCATAAGAACATCTATTTGAAATGCTTAGGCTAAATGGGGAAGCATCAGTAATACAGGACAGCTGGCGCCACTCAAAATCAACATAATTTTGAGTGACATGTCCTTCTGTAGCATCATTGTTTTCCAGTGTGAACGGCGCGCGGCTGTTCTCGGCTGCAGAGATCCAACTCGGTTAAACTATAATGTTCGCATCACAGCTGGGCAGGCTGCAATAGTTAGCCAACACCAGTTTGAACATGGATCCTCATATGGTTGTAGTGGACCGATATATTTGCAAAATCTAGAGACGACACTATAGCGATGCTGAATCTTGCCATGCGAGTTAAACAGCGGACTCTCAAGCATTTTCCAAAAGGCGCCTCTCAAGATATTGGGCGCAAATTACGAACAAATATAAAAGTCATAATCCAATATAATGTGAAGGCTCTCAGCTGGTTTGCTGTTCCCATTCTACATAATATTCTCTCCACTCTGCATGCTGAAATCCAAGACCTCCCCTGCTACAGAAGGCCAACGCTGCAGTTTGGATCCACATTAATGGAATAATGTATAGAACGGATATTTCCGCATACATCAAAGCTCACTGTGGTGAAAACGGAGCGGGAAATAATCAAACCATGGGGACCTGCATTGGGTCATCAAGTAACGATAAGCCTGCCCTCCATGAAACGTTTTTTCACCCATCAATTAGACGCTGATCAACTAATGAGTAGCCTAGCCTATGAAACGATCACCACATATAACTTCCAACTCAATAGGAGTTTTTCCTTGACAAAAAGCAGAACTCACATTCCCTCTCGATACTCGACATAACGCCACAACACGCCTCGCCAACCCCAAATCCTGCTTCGTAGCGCAGGCCCCAGGTGTTGAGGAGTGGTAGCGATTAGCACGTTGCCAACAACAAAACTAGTTTTACTGTGAGATTTGTGACAGTGAATGAGAGAGCCAGCTACGACGAGCCAGGGACACGTTCCAAGAGCAGCAGTGTTTGAGAGTGTGCAAATCAAAATATAGCTACAGCTGTTTTTACACATTTACCTGATGGTTTTATCAAAATGGTTTCACCGAATTGTATTTTCGTAAAAACATTTAAAACGTGTAGCCGTTTCCCGCACATCCCTAGCCTTTATGTGCCTTCCTTTGTTCAGGAAATTATGGCAAATTAACCACCGTTTACACATTTATAACTTCATAATAAATAAAAAGCAATTTTATGTTTTGCATTTTTTCCCCCCCTTTGTACCGAAAACATAGAACCGTGACTTCCAAACCGAGGTACGCACCCAACCGTGACTTCCAAACCGAGGTACGCACCCAACCGTTGACTTTCCTGTACCTTCACACCCCTAATGTATGAACAATAAAAAAGGTGTGCCTACACAAAGGCGAGGACAACCCACTGCTCCTACGGCTGCTCTCTCCCAGAGCAGGGCGGCTGGTCTCACTCCTCTTCTCCAGCTCCCTCCTGGACCAGAGTGGCTCTGAGGAAGAGGAGGAGGAAGAGGAGGAAGACGATGACCGGGACAGTGGACGATATGACCTCCACGATGAATCTAAACAGAAGGTGTCAGTTTGTTATTCACCTGCATGTTAGAGAAGTTAAAAAAAAAAGAAAAAAAAAAAGATAATGTTATTCGGTTGGCTGAGTGACGAGAGCTTTATAAAAAAAAAAAAAAAAAAAGGAAAAAAAATTGCAATCAGTCCATGAAAATTAGAGCAGGATTAATGAAAACATCTTTGCTCCATACTACAACTCGGCTCTCTAGTTATTCCAAGTGAAGTTTGGGAAAATAAATAAATAAAAACAAAGACACATGCAAAGCATTCTCACATGGAATGAACCAGTTGAAAGTGCCATGTCTGTCAGCTGCGACTAGGAGCACAGTGGTGAGTGACTGACTCACCGACTGACTGACTGAATTAGTGACATTGTGAGTCTATGAGGTGCCTCGCCCTAAAAAAAAATAAAATAAAAAGCCTAACAGCTTTTCATGGTGTCCTCTAAAGCCGGGGGCCGGGTACCTGAGCCGTTGCTGAGCCCGGCGCTGGAGTAGCTAGATGTGGCCGCTGAGGTGGAGGGAGTCCTGGTGTAAGCTGCTCTGTTGGTGTACGACAGCTTGGCCCTTTTAGAATCCCCGTCATCAGCGGTGCCCACCAGGCCGGAGTACGTCCCCAGTCTCCTCTCAGAATCGGTCTAAAAAAAACAATAAAAAACAAACAGTCATCAAAACAAACTGGTACATGCCCATCCAAGACTTGCCATTTTACCTACGTGGATTCAGATGACTTTAAAGATTCCCTACAGATCCATTTTCAACCCTTAAAAATTGTTCTACATTAAATACCGATTTGTATTTTGGTTTTGCTCCATCAAATTGTTCAATAAATTAATGAAAATGGCTTAGCAGCATCTTTACACCTTTACCTTAATTGAGAATGCAAGGATCTATGAATATGCAAATTGACAAACAACCATTGATATTTACCAGGAATTCCAAGATGGCAAATTATATTCAAGACATGTCAATACCTCCTCAGATTTCTGTATATGCTGAAGCTAAAGGTGTCAAGTTACCAGATATTGACCCATGAGGGGTTCGACCCATTAGTGACATCACACATGCAACCCAGATTTCAGGGAAGTACAGAGAAGCTCTGCCTCTCCAGGGGAAGAATGTGAAAAAAGACGCTCTGGTGACAAGTGTACAAATAATAATCTGTATAGTCAAAGTCATTCCTCCAAGAGGAGTTGACCATTAAAAAACAAAAACAAAAAAAAACACGTTTTTGAGTAGAGGGGATCTTCAATAACTTTCACATTTGCAAAGAGGAAGTGCGTGTTTCAGCCACATGCAAATAACAAGTGCTCCGTCTGTACCAATTTGCTCCTGCTGCTGAGCGAGGAGTCAGCCCATGGTCGGTCATATGCCGTGGAGGAGGTGGTCAGGGGAGAGGACAGCTTCCAGCTGGGGGAACGGCTGTCTGAGCTGCTGTAATCTCTGGAGGATCTCAGGAAACGAGAGCTCTGCGATGGAGAAAGGGTACAAGACCGGTTAATCGCGAGAGTGTGTGCACATACAGTATTTATATTTGCTTCCTCTATCAAACCGACGCAATGTCTTGAAACCATTTTGTTTCTTGAAGAATATGCACCAGGGCCATCTAGCCGGCTAGTTCCAAGACATCGCGTTGGTCTAGAGAAGAAGCACGCGTCGGAAATACACGAGGACTGTTGTTCTGTAGTGGATGGTTAAAACTTTTGTTTGCATGTTGTCGTGTGGATTCAAACTCTTTTTTTGTTTCTGGACCCTGTGTGCTGCCTGTCTGAACCCGCCCACGGCTCGCTCTGAACACGGCCAGAACTTAAGACCACGGGTCTGCCCAAGTTTTCCATCTTGAAAATCCATCTCATTTTTCAACATGGAAAGCAAGTCAATTCAGTGTAAAAACAGCAACAGCAATGATCTCTTTTCACCAACAGATGTCATCAGAACAAACAAAAACAAGGATCTGGCGGGTCACCACTGTGAGTATCGAGGAACTTCGCGTGTCCCAAGAAAGGATCAAGACAGCGAGTGGTGGCGTGGAGAGTCGGTCATCAGCCCAAAGACCGGTGCTGTGGCTCCTGCTGTGGTAGCGAGAGGCCAGCTAGCTGCCTTTTTCAAAGCCGTTATTAACGCACCATCGTTTACCATCACTCAGAATGTGATCATGGTAAAAAGATCCTTATGTGTGCTTCCGTGTCATCTCTGGATAATTACATCTCTGGATAACTACATCCCTGGATAACTACATCCCTGGATAACTACAGCGCTGGTTTGTGTCCGTCCGTGATGGCAAGTGACCTACAACAACTTTCCCCTTTCCTCTCTTTGAAAGTTGAGGCAAAAGAGGGCAACACGTCAAACCTCCATTCACACCTCAAAGTGCATCACCCATTTCGTCCAAATAATTGCGCAAGCTTTGCAGCGGTTATATTTCTCCCAACATGGCTGCCTGTAACCATTGGTAACCATTTTTGAAAGAAAATGGCTAACCTCCGTGCGGTGGTAGTAAAACACTGGGAAAGCGCGTTATTACTGTTACACTGCGATTCAGTGATAAAACACCAATTCATTACATTTTTGTTTTTATATCTCTCATGTATCAACACATAGCAACTGTTGTTTTGCACATAGCAACCATTCTCTCCCCCAACATGGAAGAAAAATTGGCATTCCACACATTCGGTGCAAAGCCTCTATTAGACAGCCCTAAAGGCCAGTGGTTCTCAACCTTTTTTGTGTCAAGGGCCCCCAAACTAATGCACATTAGTTTGATTAGACTTTTGTCTCAGGGACCGCCATCTGAGAAGATCTTGGTGTTGTTAAGATACGAAAATTCTAAGAGTTTTACGTGCGCTTCGAACGTAGGCTAAAAGCCAACAGCGCCGCGACCAATAAATGGGAAGTCATGGGGGCCGGAGCGGTCATTCGTTTCGGTGAGCCTCTTGCACACAGCCTGGACTCCTCTGGAAAGGAGCAGTGACAGACGAGAGCCAAGCGGTAACTCTATCTTATGAGACAGCCCCTTGACGAGCGACGGGGCTGAAATACACACGCCGTCTGCGCAGGAATCTAGGCTGGCCTATTAAAAGCCACACTGAAGTGGCTGCTGCTGCTGCTGCTGCTGCTGCTGCCGGAGCACCAGTAGCTACAGTAGCTAACGTTGGCCGCTCTCTCCTCTCGAGGGAGGTCACTGCAACTCACAAGAATGCGCCGACTGGAACCCTCTAGAAGAGACAAGAGTAAACACGCGCAGGAGGATCACGTGGAATCCGGTCTAGAGGCTTATTAGCGTAAAACGGGTTGTTTGTCATAGTCAGCTCTGCCTTGGAAGATGCGGGCGGTTTTTAAATCAGGCTTGGGCCGATACGATACCAAATAACATTTCCTCCTTGGTGACCCTTCCCTGGGTCCATCCTTGACAAAATGGACCAATATGCTTATACTACCTTAGTTTATCATGGTTAGACGTGGACAATGTGCATTCGTCTCTACGATCTACACCTGCGGTGATGATACATACACATATATAACAAGGGAGTTAAGTCATAGAAACACAAAAACCTTACTGAACTACCAAACATTTAATTTAGGCATCACCGAGGCACATGTATAAACAGAGTGGAGTGTGTAAGCATTCTCAGCGCACAGCGAGCCACAGAATATACCCTCTTTGGATGACACATAGAAACGGGTGCATTTTGTGTACGTGCTCATGAACTCGCGCCGCGGGGTTTTACAGTCTTTAGCCTTTTCTGTGCGTCTAGCCAGCCTTTTCTTTTACGTCGTTAGCCTACCGAGGTGTCTAGCTCCGGTTTGAGCGCCGACGAGGCCCTGGGGAATCGGTCACTGCTCAGCACGCCGTCTCTACCGTAAAGCCTGCTGGACCCCAGCGAGGAAGAGGAGGGAGTCGAAAAGGACGAAGGGGAGGAGTACGACGACCTGGAGCCGGACACAGAGAACGGAAGCCGGCGAGGCTTGGAATCCATCATTGATCGACTGTTGGAAGAGACAAAAGGAGACCAGAAAAATACAAACAAAATATATTTTACAGATCGGATCAAAATTTAAACAAGTGACCTCATTTACATGCATGAAGTAGCCTAACCTGACCACTGTTCACATGTAGGGTTAGACCAATACGTTTTTTTTTTTTTTTTAGGGCTGATAAGAGATTATTACTAAATAAAAGGAAGCCAACAACCAATATTCAGTTGCGGTAAATATTTAAATGTTAGTGTCAAAATGTTCAGTAAAAACCAACCTTGACACACAGCTGCCTTTAAATGAGCATATGGTTAATATAGCAATTTGTAAAACATAAAACATTTGAAAAATACATTTAAAAAGTGCATGGAGCTCCCAGCGGGTAGTAGTAATCGTAAAAGACAAACAACTCAACAAAACATTTCAATTAATAAATTAAATAAGTAGGTAGGCTATGTCTACATGGAACGCCTTCGGGCATTCCACTGTCTAAAAACACAGACGCACACTTTCCTCTTGTTGATTAGATCTTTGTTAGGGCCGGGCGATATGGCCAAAATATCATATCACTGTATTATCTTTTAGTTTTGACGGTATAACAGTATTTGATGGTATTCAGTTTTCCACTACAAATTACAATGTGATACGACATCTTTTTATGTCATTAACTTGTAATACAGGTGCTATTTCATTCAAAATGGTCTATTTTCTTTAACTTTTTTTAATACTGTTGCAAGGAACAATCTTTTGATTAACTTAAAACAGTATGTATATATATATATATATATATATTATTATTTTTTATTTTTTTTATTTTTTTACAATATGTATATATATCGTGAACGGTTTTTGCATGGATCCATGATGGTATACCTTCATATTCAGTATACCTCCCCGCCTTAATCTTTGCAATTATTCAGCTTTGTTTGTAGCCTAAATAAACATTGAGTTAGCATAAATTTAGCCTGCCTAAAATATTGCTAACCTTTGGATAGAGAATATTGCAGTACTTTTTGGTGTGCCCGCCAGCTACTTCCCCTCTTTGGCCAGGCAATGGTAGATTACTTTTATTACATAGGAACGGAGGGGGATGAGGATGGTGAGGATTCTTCTCTCCATGGCTGACCGCCATGTTTCCGGTTAACATTGTTCCCAAAGCCAATAGTGAACGGAGTAACATGCCACAGTAACTTGTTTAATGTTGTGGTAAGCCAGGAATCTTAAACGGGTTTCTAACAATCAGAATACAAGCTTACCGGGGTTATGGCGTTTACATGAGCCTACCCAAAACCAGGCAACTTGAGAAGCCAGGATAAGAGGGGAATTCTCTGTGCATGCCAATGTAGCCATTACACAAGACTAGGGACTAGCTCACTTGTTAACAAAAACATTTTTCCCCCCGTCGAGCTCTGAAACGTGACTAAGCAACAAGTCGGGACATGCCGTTTTCACTGCTGCTACCATGAATCTCACGATCTGGAATCCAACAATCTGATAACGCCAAAACAGTGAAGGCTTGGAGGAGTGTTTGCATGTGTGGGAGTCTGCTGACGCAGCAGATGTGACGGCGTAACATACACAAACGTGCTGCCTGTGTAAGACCTGCCAGCATGGCTCGTGGGTTCGGTATCAAACCCCCACACCTGTCCCTGGACTGTGAACCCACTCACATGATTGTGACATTTCTAAGGAGGCGGCGGCAGCAGAGGTTCCAAGCAGGCAGGGCGTTCCATGTGAGACAGATTATAAAGTCTACACGGAGATAATTTATTACCAAGCTTCATTCCTTCATCGTACATGCATCACATGAGAATAAAAACTACCCCACCCACGTCCGTCAGCAGGGCCATATCGCTATAGATGCAAAAAGAAATGTTCCTTCAACCCCTCATCCATATATGGTTTCAATGTTTAAACTAGTTGGGGCAGTAAACTACTTTCTAAATAAGATAAATCAAATGTTCCAACATGTTTCGGAGCACTCGAAATGTAAATTAACTGTCACTTTTTCTATCTCACCCCCGCCCAATTTTGCTTGAGTAGTCAGTGGGCTGAAGTAGACCCATTAGTGCAAACCAAACTGTGCTGAAGTAGCACAAGAATGGGCCTTCTAGGGAGAAGTAAACATGCAAGGCTTTTCACCATTTGCACTCGTGGTGCAGGAGTGATGCTAAACTTAGCCAACCATCAGGCATGCAAGGGGTGCTGCTGCACCGTGCGGCTCAAGGGTTTCGCCAACAGTTCAATATTTAATCTGAAGACACCTTAACCATGTCTGGTGTCTACAGACTACATTTAAGGCCACGTGCCTTAAGAAAGGACATGTGCTATCGCATAGATATCTTCTAAGGAAAATGATTTTACAGCACGTGGATAATCAGATATGAATCAAAACATTAAAGCTGTGAACTTGAGTCAGCAAAGGAAAAAAAAAAATCACAATTTCACCCTGTTAAGTTAACAGGATTCCAGGTAGAATCACGATATAGGCCTGATACAGCCCATCAGTCAACCAATATAACCTGATAACTTGCTAGTTTACCTCATAGATTTATTAATTAACATTGATTAAGTAGTACGAGTACAGCATATCAAAGCAACAGTTCACTGTCCACTTAAGCTACATTTAAGCACCCCATGTAGGTATGTTGCTTTGAGGAAAAAGGTTCACCGTCATCGGTACTGGACTGACAAAAATCAGATATTGGCCAGAACCTAATTGATTAACGCATCCATTCAAAGTCTGAAGCATTCCTAAGCACAGAAGCAGGCTAATGAAGTAGCTAGGCTATGGCTAGTCTACACATTCCCTGTAGAGTTGAGTAATGTGCAGGTAGCATTATACTGAAATTGAAATTTTATTTATTTATCGTTTTAAAGATGCTGACGTTATTCAGTTAATATATAAGTGGGTACTACTGGCCTATCCAGTCTGCTCGGTTATGATCTGTGGTATTTATGCGATATAGACTAGCTGGGCCTACACATTGTTAACAGATGTTAACCTCCCAGATATTGTGATCTTTTGTAACATAACATCCCAACATTAAGTAGCTAATGTTAGCTAAGTTCATATTCTGATTGTAACTTATCCATGACTTCACCTGTTGGGTGTAACGGTGATGGCATTCATGTCAAGTTGCTAGTATGCACATACACAGGAAGTCGTGCGCTTGCATATTACACACACAAACTTTTATTCTCCCTTGGGAGTCATTTCTGGCCGCACCACAATAAAAAAAACCCAGCTTTGATAAAAGCATCTAGCGTTAGCTAGCTGGACAGCTAATGCAGACCAGCTTTTTCCAGCGACCTCGCACTGAGGTCGTTCAACTGAGAGAATGTCGACTATCTAACCTTAAATTACTCGTTTCGTGCCTAAGGTGTAATTTCGGGGGTTTTCCACAGCATGTCTGAATTAATAATACTAACGTTAGCCAGTGCCGTTGCTAGCTAGTTAGCTAGCTACACAAAAATCTGGAATCAAAACAAGCACGTGCATGGAAGAAAAAAAACTTACTATTTGCATATAAAAGTGTGCAGCCAAGTAGACTGTTGCCTAACTAGCTAACGTCAACTATCATAATCGCTGTCTGGTTTATATTCCAGCAGATTTTCTGAGCCGTCTGTTGATGTCTTTCAGAGTATGGTGGAGGACTACGGACTTCAGCTAACGTTAGTTGTAGCGTAGCTGTGCGCTAAGTCCTGCCTGCATTTTATAATGTGAACGAATAGTGCTGTTGTGTTGAAATGGTACAGTTCCTTACCCGCTCAGACTGACAGATACATTGTCGTAGTTATTATTGTACAGTTCGAGAACAGCATTAGTTTACATTCGGCTCACCTTTGCTTTCAATCTTCCTTGATTTCAACATTGGTGATGATGGCGTCTGTGTGTTGACTGAGAAGGTCATGTGATTTATAATGGTACAGTAATGGCTAAATCCCATGTTCGCCGCACGCCCTTGGGCGTGGCCATTATTTAGCCCCTCTCTCTCTCAATAGTATAACAATACCAGATGCTCTCAGTAATGCAAAAAAAGGCCTTAAAATTACAGTGATAAAATAATATAGTATCCGTACAATTAGATCTAGATCTATATTTATGCAGAGTTTTGGAATTTTACATTATTTATTTCTTCTTATATCATCCTTAGATCTTGCTTGGTAGGACTGTAGTCTACTGGTTCTCCTGAATAATTTGCTGCATATAGCGGTGGTGTTGGTGGGGGTTGTCCCAGCAAACATAATTAGGCCTATTATAAGCCTAATACTGTCTGGAAAATAGAACATGAACATTCTCAAAAAGTGTGTGTGTGTTGG
>OMKL01088770.1:5658-19617 GCA_900302295.1 Parasudis fraserbrunneri | reverse complement strand
CGCCATGCTCTGCTCCTCAGATCATTGCCAGGTGTGAATGTAAAAGACACCCTATTCCCTGGAACTTTGTTCATCAGGATACAGTTTATTTTTAGGATGTGTTGTGACACTGGGTCATGCCTAGGTTTTATCAGGGTACAGTTTATTTTTTCATGTAACCACTACATTCACAGGATGCTTGTGGATATGGCTCTCATAATAAACATTGCAACCCACAAATGCAAGTAAATAACTGAAGGAGGGGATAATGAGATGAATTTGGGACATGAATGTGAGCAAAAGGATATAATACACTATATGTGAATTCACACAACACACCTTTGTTCACTTGTCCTCTCTAGGTTTCCTCCATACAACCTTTGTGAAGACACTGTTGTGGTTAGCCAGGAAAACCAATGAAATTAGCAGCACACATCATAAGCATCTGTTTGATGTCACTAATGATGTGTCAGGGGGCTGCCATGTGCTATTGTTCTGATCGGCTATGGATGCGTGTCTCAGTAATGTGATGAATGTCATATTCCCAAAAGACAGAACACAAAATTAACACTCTTTCCTCAAACTAGACCATTAATGTCAATCATATTGAGGGCTAAGGAAGGCTGGAGGGAGCCAGCTAACACAACAACCGCTGGTCCCCACAGTCTCATGATGACAGTCCCCAGACAGTCCACTGCTAATAACCGCAGCTAATCTTCTTTTCATGGTCTTCATTACGATCTGTCAGAACATAAATTGAGAGTAAATTGCCATGTTTATTAACACAGTACTAAAACAGACACCTTAACTGTTCTACCCCTTCATGCAAATGTTAATGGTTAACAATGACCAAGAAGATAAATTAAGATCCTGCATAAAATGATGCTGCACCCCAACAAATCCTCCTTACATATACACTCACACACACACACACACACAGACACACACACACACACACACACACACATCCACATCCACAGATCTACTACGACAATTCCACCTTAATATGCCTCCTCAAACATTATGTCCTCGGTTGATGACCCCCATTGAAAACCTATTCAAGAGACACTTGCTCACCACCTATTTGCAGCTTGAGTAACGATGGGTAGGGCTATGCTTCGCAGAGCACAGCATTGACAGAGTCCTGAGTCCGAGACTTGCTGCGGCCTTTGCCATATAACATAGTAATTACCAGATCAAATCTGTTCAAATTGAGGCAACACTGCTCTGTGATCCCTCCTATACTAATCAGCACATTGAGGTATGGCTGTGTGACTATAAATTGCTGACTTAATTAAAACCAGGACCTCTCTGTCATCTAATTACAGGGAGAAAAGGTTATTGCTTCAATGCAATTTTCCAAATATGATTCCTTCACAGTTATTAAAGGCCCAGGCGTCGTTTATTGTTTCAGATTTTTCAATATGGAAATGGCCCCAGTGACAGACGTAATGACTCGGGGAAAACGCTTCATCTCGATAGCGGCCTGGCATGGCCATTTGTCTAAGATAAGTGGAGCGGACAGGAACGGGGAAATGTCATGAGAGGCATCCTATGATTGCCTCCACTTTACAGTTGTCATTAAACAGAGCAAAGGTTTCTTTTCTCCTATGCGGCAGCAATGAGAAGTTTATTAATCTATCTAGAATGGTAGGGGCGGTGAGTTATTATAACTATGAAAGTTCACAAGGGAGAAGGGAAAATGTGGAGGGTAATCACATGGTGAGAGACTCCAGACTCTCTGTTATTGTTAAGTCAAAAAAAAATTCTCTACTTCAACTCCTCTACCAACCAGGGCTCAGGCCCAAACTTGCTTGTCAGCAGAGGGAGACCAGTTAAAAGGGGACAGCATAGCTACTGTATGTATCTGTTGCATTGTAATTGCACTGAAATCTGGCACCTGATGTGTTATACTGGTCTCAGACCAGTTGTGGAAGAAGCACACAAATCCTTTACTTAAGTAAAAATACCCATAAAGAAATACCCATATCAAATAGTAGTGTGGTAAAAGTAAAAGTCCTCCATTTGAAGTTCTACTCATGGTAAAGTATTAAAGTACTTAATATTAAATATACTCATATCAAAAGTAAAAGTACTTCTTCCAAGATCATGTCCTGATATTTTATGAAGAATCCTTACATCTTAATGGAGGTCCACTTATGCTTGCCCTTATAGCTTCCTCTTTAAGTTAGCTATCTCAAAGTAAAAAAAAAACTAAAAAAACATCATTTTTATGAATTGACTGCATGTCTCAAAGTTTAGTATGGAAATACTCAAGTAATGTACAAAACTTTAAATTGTAGCTTAGTTCAGAACAAGTTACTTTCCAGCCCTGTTTCAAGAAACCTCTTGATGTTGGTGACCCCATGACCTTTCCTCTAGTGCCACCATCAGGCAAAAGATTTCAAATGAGCACATCTCCTGACCAGTTTGTCATACAGTCACAACATTTGCTGTGAACATTCATGACCCCTAGAGGAAGACACATATTGATTTTGGTGACTCCATGACCCCATGAAAGGTAAAGGCCAAATTGCCATACAATTTGCTGTGCTCATTCATGACCCCATGACCTTTCCTCTAGAGCCACCATCAGGCCAAACATTTAATTTTCAAATGGGCACATCTCCTGACGTGTTAATCATTCAGTCACTAAATTTGCTTTGAAGATTCATGACCTTTAAGGGAACAAACCTATTGATGAAGGTCATCCCATTACTTTTTGCCATAAAATTTGCTGTGCATATTCATAACTCCAAGAGGAAGAAATCTCATCTAGCGTCCCCATCAAGCCAAACCTTCCACTTTCATATGAGCATATCTTCTGACCCTTAGTAAATTTCAAATAAAATTTTGCCTATCATCTCGCGCCACCATATTCATTTATAGCCTGGGTCTGTTTAGACTGACAATATAAGCAACTCTTGTTTCTGTTATCTACCCAGTAAAATTTTGCATATGAAAGTAATGGCAAAGTTGGGGGGTTGTTAGGTCTTGGCAGAGGTCTGCACTCTACTGAGTGCATTCTTCTAGTTATAGAATGAGATTGGTGATCTGATGATCAGGCTAACAGTGATCAGCTTACTCAGGTAGTCCAACCTGATTTTTTGAAGCATAAAATGTGAGCTATCGGGACACTGTGATGGGCCATTAGCGCAATGGGAAGTAAAGGAAATATGAATGACAGATATTTGAGTTTGGGACATTTGAGCAACTAAGATTTAAGCCATGAACATTTAATCAACAGACATTTTGAACAAAGGTACATTTGAGCAATGGACAGGTGAATGATGGAACTTTTAGCAGAGGAACATTTGAGCAACAGACATTTGAGCAACTGGACATTTGAGTGATGGCACATTGGAGAAACAAGATATTTTAGCCATTGTCATAGGTCCAACCAGCTCTGTGCCTTGACAAATGTTTGTTGGCAGTTCCACTTGATGAAAATTATGCATGGCCTACCTTTCACTTCGATCTAGTGTGTAGTGCCACAGAGGTTGTGGCTTCCTCCCAGCGAACAGCCAAAATCTCTGTTTTTTTGCTGGCATTTCCAGCGTTCATTTATTGTGAAGACAATATGACAAACATATACGACACTAAACTCAACTTAAATTGGGATCCCTTGGGTGTATGGTCTCCTTTCTCAATCCCACTACATGGTGTCTCCCTTATCCCACGCCTGGGTTCCCGTTTTTTCCCCCGTCTTATAAGTTGCCATGCCACTCCCATTAAGCTTGAGCTGCCAATATTACTATACTTATTGTCAAAGAGATGCTCAATGTGATTGGACCTTAACACCATGGACATTTGAGTGAGATACATTTGAGTGATGGACATTTGAGTGACAGCCATTTGAGCAAAGGCCATTTAAACAATGGAACATTTGAACAGTGGGACATTTGAATGATGGGACATTTGAGCTAAGAATGTTTGAGAAACATTACATTTGAGCAACAGACATTTGAGTGACAGGAAATGTGAGTGACAAACATTTCACCTTTGCAAAAGATAATTTAGCGACAACATTGAACATTGAGCAACATTGCAAGATGGGACATTTGAGTGAGGACATCTGGACAGGACATTTGAGCAATGGACTTTCTATGAAGAAGAAAGAACCTGCACTCTCTTCTGTTCCAATACTTGTTTGTCAGGTCCTCACATGACCAAGGACCAGCAAACATTTGAGCATGGAGAATTTGAGCATCTGTCATTTGGGCAATGGACATGAACAACGGGACATTTGAGCAACAGAACATTTGAGCAACAGAACATTTGAGCTAAGGATGTTTGAACAATGGACATTTGAGTGACAGACATTTGAGCACAGCACATTTGTGTGAGTGATGGATATTTGAGCAACGGATATTTGAGCAGACATTTGAGCTACATGGACATTAGATGGGACAGTTGAGCGAGGAAATTTGAGTGACATCTGAGCTATAGGATATTTGACGAAATTTGAGCAGTGGACATTTGAGCTATTGACATTTGAACTATGGACATTTAAGCAACAGACATTTTAAGTGACAAGACATTTGAGCAAGGACATACAAGCGACTGGACATTTGAGTGATGGATATTCAAGCCACAAACATTTTATGAAGAAAGAACCCGCACTCTCTTCTGCTCCTACACTTGTTTACTGGACAGTGTTTCAAGTCTAATGGCTCTTCATCAGCTGCTGTCATGAGCACGGACATATTAGCCATGGACAATTGAGTGATGGGACATTTGAGATGGGACATTTACAATGGACATTTGAGCAACAGACATTTGAAGTAGGACATTTGATGGGATATTTAAGCTAAGGCCATTTGAGTGATAGACATTTGAGCAGCAAGACATTTGAATAATGGGACATTTGAGCAATGAACATTTTAGCTACAGGACATTTGAGCACATGTCATTTGAGTGAACAGGACAGAACATTTTAGCACGTCAGTGGAGCAACAGACATTTGGGAAATGGACATGAACAATGGAACATTTGAGCTAAAGATGTTTGAGTGATGGACATTTGAGTGACAGACATTGGAGCACAGGACATTTGTGTGAGTGATGGACATTTGAGCAATGTATATCTGAGCAGACAAAATCCAAGATGGATGTTTGAGCGATGGATGCTTAAGCGATGGACATTCGATGGAACATTTGAGAGAGGAAATTTGAGACAGGACATTTCAGAACAGGAAATTTGAGAGACAGGACATTTCAGAACAGGACATTTGAGCGATGGATATTTGAGCAACAAACATTTAAGCAACAGACATTTGAGTAATAGGATATTTGATGAAATTTGAGCAGTGGACATTTGAACTATGAACATTTGAGCAACAGACATTTGAGTGACAAGACATTTGCGCAAGAACATACAAGCGATTGGACATTTGAGCGATGAACATTTGAGTGACAAGACATTTGAGCAAGGATATGATCAATGGGACATTTGAGCACAGGACATTTGTGCAATGGTACAATTGAGCAACAGGTATTGAGGGAGACTTGTTCATCTACACAAATATAAACTGTCCAAGCACATAAGAATAACATGTGAATTATGCTTTAGGGTGGATTCTGTCCATATGTAAATTTAAAATCAAATACTTTTTGGAAAGGGATGCATCAATATGGTTTGTTGAGGCCGATAACAATATCCGATTTCCCCCACCCATATCGTCCAATACTGATTGTTTTAAGACTTTCAGTAAAAATGCAGGTACAAAACAGATTAAGCTTTTCAGACATGCCTACCTGTATCTTCATATAATCAAGGGGTCTCGTGAGATTAGAGGGTTACAGAATTCCCTGTAACAAATAAAATATATGTCCATGTAAATTAAAGGAGAAATTAATTGAAATGTATTTGTTGATTAAACAAAAGTCCTTCTTAATGTTATTCTGATGTTCAGTTGGCACTTGTATTAAGTAACACACTCCCAGTAAAAAGGTCGCAAAAATACCAATTCTAATATTGGGCAAATATCAGTCGTAAAAATACAGTCGGACTGATACCGATAGTGCTTTTGAAAACCCATGTCGGCCAGTAAGTGCATTCCTCATTTTGGATATTGGACCTTTATCATTACCAGAGAGCTTTTCTGTCAGGTTATTTCTATTGTACTTAGGTAAAAGACATGCAAACTAACATCGCTAAATTACCCAGAAAAGACATTGTAAAAAAACAGGACATTTTGCAGATTAAAAATGCATCAAAGTCGATATAGGCTACCGTAGCTTAAGAAATCGCAGTGATTGGTATTAGTATTCTTCTGATTTCAAAATGTATATCAGTTTGAAAACAATCCCAATGACAGTGTGTGTATGTGGGAGGACAGAGTCATGGCTCTGGGCAGGGGGCAGGAACAGGCCACAACAGGACTGTATATCCTGGACACTAATGCTCTGTGTCTCCCAGCATAGGGTTTTCTTAATCACATTAACCAAATGCCTTCTGCAGTGTGTGTAATCTCATGGTTTGCTGAACACCCCTGTAGCTGCAGACCCCTCCTCTCCCTTTTCCTCTGTGAAATATTCATGTTGAAAGCCACTCCCCCCCCCCGTTTGCTTTCTCCAACATGCCCAGAAGTGTTCATCCATGCCACTATTGTCTGAGATTAGTTCTAATTTCCTAATTACCTTTTCCCAATATACCTCTGAAACTTACCAAAGATGAACTATTGGTTGGTCTAAAGCCAGCAAAAATGGTCCTTGAGAGAATTGAATGCTACTTTCATAATTCTAGAAATTCAGTGACAATTGTATAGTTAACACACATACAAAATCTTTTAACTTTTAACTTTCATTCAAGATGAAATTCAAGCTCATGATATTATAATAAGTCTACGTTTAATATATCTTCAACTTTATCATCAAACAGATGTATAGAAATGTAAAGCGATGCAACTCACTGGGGAAACACATTTGTATGTCTTTTCTCTGCACAACACACTGATTCAAATTGACTGGGCAAGACTAATTTAAATACATTAACAATTCATTAATTGAATAAAAAGGCCAGTTAGCCCCAGGGTCCTTTTATAATCATAAACTGGGGTGCACAGTTTATGCAAAACAGCAAAGTGCCATGTGCTGGCTTGTTATGCTAATGGTGAATGGTAAAAGTACATGTCTCTCCTGCCCACGAAAGAAGATTAGGCATGGCAATGTCAGCACGTTGTTTGCAGGGTAGGACTCCGCTCCTCCGTCTGACTAATTCTTTTGTCCTACCAATCTAGATATGATTGTGTGCGCATGCACGCACACACACATACACACACACACACACACACACACAGACACACTCGCCTATTATTTAATATAGAATAACATAGACTATTATGTCCAACTTGCACTGACAGATTAATTAAAGGGATAGTTCACCTTTTTAAGAAGCCTGTCTGATTTACCAAGAACTAGGACTTATTTCTGTTGATCGAATCAACACTTCCACCAGTGTCACTTTATCTAATCAGCAGTTCCACCAGTGTTTCTGTTTTGAGATTTTGGAGGCAGAAATTGTTCGCTGGCAGTGAGAGTGAATGGGATCCCATCCCATAGCAAATCTCTGTAAAAAGAAAACATAGTTTAGTTCTTCCACATAGTTAACAATGATACAGTTAACGATGGTGTCAAACAATTTGAAAGTTGTTGAGTGCTATATAATTTTTCAGAGACATGCTATGGGACCCCATTCACTTCCACTCAGTGATGCAATGGTAAAATAAAAGATGGATGAATCTGAACTTCAGTCAAAGATCACAGGAATGCCAATAATTGCCGATAAACAAAAAAGAAAAGAAAATCAGGATGCCATTATTTTTATATTATTTCCTCAAAAAGACCCTGTTTTCATGTAGCCTGCACCAATCTAATACTACTATGAATTTCAATCATGGAGATTTCATCTTAAAATGTGGGTAAACTTTATTTCAAATATCAAAAGCTGGGTAAACTGAGTTTAGGTAGGTTTACCCTCCACTGCCTGCTTTCACTAGCATCGCTAACAAACGCTAACAATTTCAGCTTCCTATATCTCAAAAACTACAACATTCCTGCAAGTGGTTCTACAGTGGTGGAAGAAGTACCCAAGTGTTTTACTCAAAGCTACAATGCATAAGATTTTTTTGTTTGAATTTTGCTCCAAAACATATCTTAACATGGACACACTAACTCACAGTCTACTGTGAGTGAGTTTAATTGACCAGTGTAGCAGCAGAACACAGATATTTCATTCTAAAGTTTCACTGAGAGGCTCTCCCCTTTTAACCAATCAGAGAATCTTAAATTGAATTTTTGTTGGAAGAAGCGCAAAATGTAGTGGTTATTTCGTGGTTAGTCTACATGGTCCTCATTGCCAGAATGTGTTGACTGCATAGATTCAACCACTAAAAGTGCTTTTTCCAACAATATTCCCTTTGAGCTTCTCTGATTGGATAGAAGGGCGGGCCTCTCTGTGAAACCTAAGAATAGAATATCTCTGCACTGCTGCGACACTGGTCAATGAAACTCACGTACAGTAGACTGTGAGTCAGTGTCCATGTTAAGATATGTTTTGGAACAAAATTCAAGCTAAAAATCTGTGATCAAAAATCTTACACATTGTAGCTTTAAGCCATTCAGGTGTACTTTTCTGGAATATTTTCTCAGAATTATGTCTTAGAATTCCAAAACTTTGTACTACAGTATGGTCATTATAGATTAATAATGGGGTAATTACATAAAAATGATCAGCAATTACCATAAAAAGTGATCAATTCTAATTATAATGAGTAATTTCTCAGTTAAATTGCAATAAGTAATGGTGCTGTGCATAATAAGAATAAGAATAAGAATAAGAATAAGAATAAGAATAAGAATAAGAATAAGAATAAGAATAAGAAATACATTGGGGCAAGCTCCTTTGTTTTGGATGCACTGTGTAGTGGGTTTCAGGTCTTTTAGCGCAGACTGGAGAGTGACCTCATTATTTTACATTAGTTTGTGGCAAACTAGCTGGAGCTGTGGGTATCCAGAATGAAGCACAGCATGGATTGTGCTGAGAGAGAACTGTACCAATCGACAACAAAATTTGGTAAGTAGGAAATAGGCAGGAGTCCAAAATTCTGAACTTACCCTTTCAGTATAAGTCGAAATAGGCTACCATGGGTCGCTGATATAATAGCATTCTGGTAAAAGTCTTCCATTCAAATCTTTACTTAAGTAAAAGTATTAAAAGTATTAAAGTATTAATATTAAATGTAGCCTACTCAAGTTTCAAAAGTAGGGGCAGCTTCTCTAACCTCTAAAGGTTAGAGAAGCAGGCTTGTGATATGAAGGTTGCTGGTTTGATCTCTGGACCAGCAGGGAATTCGGACGGGGGGAAGTGAACGAATAACACTCTCACCTCCCTCACCAACTACTGCTGAAGTGCCTGTGAGCAAGGCACTGAACCTCCAACTTCTCCAGTGGCGCTGCTCAGTGGCCAACAGTCCTGTGCCAGCAGTAGAAGGCTTGTAGGTGTTTGTGTGTAACCCGTCCTCTCCCTGCAACCTCTCCCCCAGGCTACTGCTGTGAATACAAATGTGTTCTTTGTCACGTTGAGCTAAAAGGGTTGGATATGGTTGCCCTGATGGCTTCCTATCAAATTTCAAACTTATATACTTTTATTTCACCGCTTTGAACCATTTTGCATCTTGTATGCAAAACCCTTGATTAAAAGTAGCCTTGTACTTGTTACAGATACATGTAGTGGAGTCAAAGGTAAGATAATTGCTTTTAAAGGTAGTGGAGTAAAAGTATAAAGTCAAATGGAAACAATCAAGTAAATAACAAATACCTCAACAAAGTACAGTATTTAAGTATGAATATTTCCGCCCCTGGATTAGGTGTCCTGAAATAACTTCCAGTTCATAATCAAACATGTTTCCTATTAAAAAAAGATGAACTATCCCTTTAGTTCATTCTTTGGATGCGAGTTAGTACATGTTCTTGTAAACAACCATTTTGAGTCAGACACCGCTAGAGCACTCCATTTCTTTCTAACCAAAGCTCCGTTTTTCTAAAAAGCGTTAGAATGACTTTACCCCATGAGGTTATAATAAAGATGTGCCAATGCTCCAGTTTCAACGGCACTGGCAGCAGGCTTTTAAACTCTCAGCGCCAGTGAGTTTGCGTGTCAGCTTGCAACGTGGCGTCCATAGTACTCTCGTGTTACCGACAGCCCCTGGACCAATAGATGAGATACTATCACAAAACGAGGCTGAGCCCAATCTGAGACGGGCTGTGTGAATGGCTGTGCGTAAAGCAGTAATAAAACTTGGTTTGGTTGCACCCCTTTTAGGCAAACCAGGCAGGTTTGCCGTTAAACGTACAAAGGCGGGCTGTAGTTGTTCTTAGATGACCTGTATCACCTAAACGCTCTCAGGCAGTGCTTAAAGACGTGTCCGATGCCGCGCATCAAATTGATAAATGCAAGGAATTTAGTGTGTGGAGATCAAAGTAGCCCCAGTTGCCGGTTGTTTCCCGTGGATTGCTTAGTGTCATAGGCCTATTCAGAGACAGACCTCAGAAAAATCCAAGTTTAACCCTATCGATGGACGTCTGCAGCTACGTGTGTGCTCTGATTCTTTGCACTTTTGTGGTGCATGGTAAGCCAACTTTAAGAAAAGATAGGGTCCATCACGAGTCAGAGCTGACCAGCAGACCAGCTCACGAGGACAATAAAAGCTATCAATACGACCATGAGGCCTTTCTTGGAAAAGAGGAGGCTACAACATTTGATCAGCTCACCCCCGAGGAGAGCAAAGACAGACTTGGGTAAGGCTTCTCTTGTCACTCCGGTCAGTGCTTAAACACAAGTCTATAGCCGTTTATTTTGACCCTGGGGCTTTACTTGTCTACAACAGATAACATGGTTTATATCAAAGGCGAAGTTATTCTGCACTCTAAGGTGTGTGGGCCATGATGATGGAAAGGGCATTATAAACATTGATTGGGCTGCATTGGAATGCGGCCCTTGTTTTTTATGGACCACTTCCATGCACCCACGTTCCTGCTCCCATGTTCTGCTCTCTTGCGTGTAGTTTACCAGGCAAGGTATTAACATTTCACAACTGTAACGTTAGCCCCAGTGCTGACTGAAACATTTGCATGCCAGGATACCGTCATGATATAACTGCGCATTGTTGTGCGTAAAGACTCGGCCCTATTCGCACACATCCCCGGTTATAATTACACAGTCAAGTTCTTAATAATGGATTACTCATGAAAGAACCAACAGTTGGTGTGGTAATGAAAAAGTCGGATTTCATTTGGGAAAGCTGCTGGCAGAAGTGTTATCATAGGCTTATGGCTGGTTACTCTGTCAAAAACGGCAGCCTATGCTACGTGTCGTGAATGCTTGTGTGCAAATCTATAGAGAGACATTGGCTAATTTTCTGACACGTTGGAATCGATCTTTTCACCAGGCTACTACTGCTTGGATGATATGTTGGCACCATGTAAAACACGTTGGCTAAATGGGCGTAGGCTGTGTTGTTGGCGCTTTCCCCAAATAATTCCCTTTCCTGTAGTGCTCTGAGTGGGAGGACCCTTGTAACATCACAACGTGGCAACCGATATCTAATTATACACTGGTTTGTGGATTGTACATTTCCTAAATAGAATAGTAAACTCTTTTCAGATATGGACTCTGCCCAGGTCTTAGGTTTAAAGATTTATTTACTGTTCTGTCTGTCAGTGGCCTCGCACTCGAACTGTATTTCTGGACTGATCAAGGAACTGGAGATGAAAGTGTCCAGATTTTGAGTAAACGCTTGCTTGTTGCCACATCAATGCTTGGCATTGCCTTTGCAACAATATCCCAGAAACAATCACGTTTGCACTGATATCTGAATTTGAATGGTTTCTATTATCAAAAGTAATTATTATTATCCAACAATGGCACATGTGTGTATTCTCTCTACCTCACAGTAAGATAGTGGACCGGATAGACGGCGATGGAAATGGCTACATCACCACCAGTGAGCTGAAGACCTGGATAAAGCGAGTGCAGAAGCGTTATGTCTATGAGAATGTAGCCAAGGTGTGGACCGATTACGACCTGAACAAGGACAACAAGATCTCGTGGGACGAGTACAAGCAAGCCACATATGGCTACTACCTTGGTAAGGGTTAACTTGCTTTAGATATGTTATAACCTTGTTATTAAGTCTATGACGGTGAAAAGTATCCAGTGGAGAGAGTCTCTGAAAAAGTAACACAAAACACAACACTGTAATTCTACACAGTAATATGACACAGGTCTTTTCTGAGGTTTCATCATAATCTTCCTCTTCCTGGTCCTCATTCACCCTCTCAGCCAACCCAGAGGAGTTTGAAGATGCAACAGACCAGTTCAGCTTTAAGAAGATGCTTCCTCGTGACGAGAGGAGATTCCAGGCGGCTGATCTGGATGGAGACCATGCAGCGGACAGAGAAGAGTTCACATCGTTCCTCCACCCCGAGGAGTTTGACCACATGAAGGACATAGTGGTTCTGGTAAGCCTCCCATAGCCAGATAATCATTAAGTAACACTATGAAGAGTCAGACTAGTGGACTGTTTCCATATATTTAGTTATGTTAAAGAGTTAGTATAGACACAGTCAGTCAGTGGCCCAAAAAGTTGGCTATTTGAGAGAAGAAAAGAAAAAATCACCATTCAATATAGAGTTGGTATAGTGTGTTAGGGGCCCTTAACATATTTTAGAAGAGAAAAATAATTGCCCAGGTTAGATTAACGTGTCTTCCTGTTTGGAAGTATTGTCTAATACTTGGAGCATATTTAAATTTCTATCAACTTTGTTTGGGTGAGCCATGAGGATAAATGTTCTACATTTGGATAAGTCTTCAAATGAAATTTTAACCAAGCCTGGAAATGATGGTTGTATATTTTTTGGAACAGGTCTAGTGGGAAGGTATTTCTATCCCACTTAACACTCGATCTTTAAATATAAACTGGGCTGCACTGAACAGTTGCGTGGCAAACATTGGAAGTAATTCACTGTGCCTCTGTGTTCATAAAAGTTGTACTACCCATTTGACAATGTTAATTATTAATAGCTCATTTTTAAGATGTTACTAATGCTACCAAAAGACCTTTTCAGGCAGTGGCATGTTCATTGATTGTGGAGATTATACAGTGTCTAATCCTAATATGTACAGTATACATAGACTGACTTTTAAAACATCAGAAGCCAAAGTCTGTGTGTGGTTTAACAGATCTTTTTTTTTGTCTATCATACCGTTGTGAAATAATAAGGATGTTTATCTTTTAATGTGAATAAACAAAATTCGTATCATGAAACACCTAACAATTTTAGGAGATGTGTGTCAGCAAGAGGAACCAATAAACTATAAAAGGCTTGACCGAATTTCCCCACGGGATAATAAAGTATTTCAATTCAATACATACGCTTTGAAAAAGCAGCTCCTGAATAGAATAAAGCCTACGAGCGCAAGCCTGATCTGATGTGCCCCATGTAGGTAGAACCTACACACCCTGGGGAGGTACAGGTGACCTCTCAGACCAGTCAAGCTAAACACTAGTCTATATTTATTCTGTTGTATATATTTCATGAACACATGTTCTTGTTTATTATTAGTCAGCCACTTGACTAGGGAGGTTAAGTGGCCATTAAACATTCAGCAGGGTTCAGGGAGGACATTTAACCTGCAGCAGGAAGGGCTGCTCTTTTTGGACCCGGTGAGGTATGTGCGTGCATGTGTACATGTGTGTTCCGCCTGTGCGTGCTGCTATTTGTTTAGTGAGCTGTAGTCGTTTTATGGGTGCTCCTCAAGGCAAGCCTTTAAGCAAACCTTCAATCCAATTCCACAGATAATCAAGACAAAGCCAGAGAAAATCCAGAGCTTTGGCCTTAAGAAGCAGACAAACTCTTAAATCTCTGAAAACTAACAGATAGTATCTCTAATGTGGAGGGAAAGGAGGGGCTGGGGGGG
>OMKL01088764.1:3760-14917 GCA_900302295.1 Parasudis fraserbrunneri | reverse complement strand
GTGTGTGTGTGTGTGTGTGTGTGTGTGTGTGTGTGTGTGTGTGTGTGTGCGTGTGCACATCATCAAATTTTATAAGCGTCCTCCCTTCCTAAAATATCTCACGTGAGGCTGAGGTCTGTCTCTACTGTGCCTAGCAACAGTGTAGCTCAGTTCACCACATATCCCTGAAGGTCACACAATTCACTGAAGGGATTTACAAGGCTGTTTTCAGCAACACATACAGAACATGGCTGCTTAATTCACAGAAAATAGATTCTTATAAAGGCTAGATGATCAGTAAAATTAAAAATAACCACAATAAATGACCTTTTAGGGTAGTATTTTACAGAAGGAAAAGCATATGAGATTTGGGTGCATAGCCATTTTCCTGTGCAGCTCAATGGGTGATATAGCATGACAGAACATGACATTAACACGGCCAGGGTTAAGAGTTCCACTTCAACTGAGCCCACCCATAGTGATTGTGTACGCACTCATAGTACTGGGAAACACTATGGATAAAATTGCAATTCCAGTATCATTCGATACCCGTCAAGTGGAGACCTTGCTTTGGCTTTTTTCATTTCATTTCATTTTTTTTAGATTGGGACTGATTTAAATTTAAATCTTAAATAATATAACTTCCAATTTTTCAAAACTGAAAAAACTATGCACCATATTAAAACAGTACCATCATACACCAACTGCCATAACATAATAGCACTGGAGATGTTTATAGTTTTATGAGGATTACCTTTAGCTGACACAGCTAACGTCTAGTCTTCCAGGGATCGAAAACGTAATACAGTGCAAAACTTTAATACAGTCTCATAAACAGAACAAAACAGAAGAGGATAAATAAAAACAAAGTAAAAAATAAAGTAAAAACACAAAACTAATTCTCTTGCCTCTTTTCCTGCAGGACAGCAAGCAATTCCACGGATTATTTGGACAAAGGACTACTCGAATGGACAATGCCTTAGGAGCTGCCAGCTGCCAAGAATCCTGACTGGGGGCCCCCCAAAAAAACCCTGGCCCCTACAATCATCACCGGCAGCACGTGTGTGAGTGTGTTTGCGTGAATGACTGAGCAGAGGACCAGGCTCTCTGTGCGTGGTCCTGCATCATGACGTCAGTGGAGAAGCGCCACTCGGGGCGAAGGAGCGGTGCGCACCGGAAGCACAGCGATGGCGGCTACAGTGACACTTCCAGCGGCGGCTCCTTCCTGGACGAGACGGACCGCGAGGTCAGCAACCTGACCGACCGAGCCTTCAGGAGCCTCTGCATTGGAGACGAGGCTGTTTATAATGACTCTGACCTCTGCCCCTCCTCCCCCACCACCCAGAGGGAGAGACAGCTGGCCTTTAGCCAGAGCGGCCGGGACTGGGACGAGGAGGACAGGGAGAGGGAAGAGCTCAAGAAAGCTGCTCATGACACCTTCAGCCTCAGAGTGCAGCAGTATGGACAAGACTGGATCCAGGAAGGGCAGGACGGGCAGGATAGGCTTGAGACCCAGGGGGATCCACAGTTTGGGGTCTACGGGGAGGGGAGGACAGAAGGGAGGGTTTCTGCCACATTCCAGCGCTCCTTTGTGGATATGTCTCGGCGAGAGAGATCTGTCAGGGAGGAGCATCTGTCCTTCCACAGTAACGGAGCTCTGGAGCTGGGTACGCAGCAGCGCCGGAGTCGCTCCAGAGTCTCCTCCCTCATCAAGGCTTTTAACTCTGACGGCTACAGAGATGGAGGGGGGCTGGACGGTAACCTCAGGGACTGGAACAGCGAGACGAGCTGGGACAAATCAGCTCTGATGAGCATCCAGAGGGAGCTCTCAGAGTTCTCCACTGCATACCACCAGAGCTTTAACAGCGGTGGTTTCCTCTCAGCTGACCCGTTCTCCTCGTCCAGGGATAACAGCCTCTACTCTCCAGAAGTAGCTGCTGCCATGGGTCACATGGATCCTTCCTCTTCTTTCATGAGATCACATCATAGCAAGCACAGCTTGTCCACTCAGCTCAACTCTAACTCTAACTTCATGCACAGCGAGTTGAGTCCCTTCAGGGTGTGGAGAGACCACAACAGGTTTCCCTTCCGACATGGAGAAGTCTCAGGATATGTGCCCCACTCAGAGTTCCCTAAATGGTATGAGACACCTATGTACAAGGAACTCTCACTGGGGCCCCCATCCCAGGGCCCCTTCATGTATGAGGAGAGGGGCTTTAGATCCCACAGGAAAGCCCTTGATTCTTTGGCTCCTGCCCCTCCTCCACGTTCCACCTCAACCTCCATGGTGCTGCAGAGGGCCTCCGCCCTGGAGAAGCGCTGTGAATCAGAGTTGGCAGGACATTGTCCGCCCTGGAAACGAGCACAGACCCTGGGAGCTAATAGGCTCCCATCACAGCGCCCCTCAACAGTCTCACCTACCATCGAGATGTCCCGGCATGTTCGAGACACTCTCACCTCCATCACTGACCTGCAGCAAAAAATTACAATGATGACGACTGAGCAAAACATTACAACGGAGATGATGGCTAGGCAGGACGGTGTACCACAAAGTAATGACAGTTTAGCCCCGTTTAGCAACAAGGTTTCCACAGTAACCGTGGAACAAAATGTCAGCAGCAACACCAGCACAACTCCCTTCAACATCAGCCAGCTGCTGACACCTGTAATCCACAACACACAACAGGAAACAGAGACATCAGAGGGCCAGCAGTATTCGGGTTCACCTCCCATGGTGGAACATGCCCCTGTGCGAGCTGAGAGCAGGGGAGCCACTCCTGATGTAAGGATGTCCAGCTACAAATCCAGGGCCACGAGCCTCCTCTTCAACCTCAAAGACAACAGGAAGAGAGTGAAGAGCACCTACAGCCCCGCCAAATTTAAAGGTTTGGAGACAATGGACAAAAACAAACGGGCCTCTAACCAGGATAACAATGAGCCACCCAGAGATACCGTGATAGATATCCCTGAATTCCCTGACACCCTAGTTCCCCAGGTGACTGTACATGAGGAACCCAGCCTGGTAGATGCCACTTTACACCCATATTTACAAGGACATCACAGCCCTGCACAGCCTCATACTGCATATCCATCCCAACACACAGCAGCACATATAGGTCAAAATACAGAGTACACTTCAGGCAATTACCTGACTCCTCAGATGCAGGGGGAGATGGCTTATCACACTGGGTACAGTGGCTTTGCACAAGGAAACTACACAAGCAAAGATCAGCTCGCTAATGGACAGAATATCCAAAGAGAATTATCACCGTTTACTCAGTTTAGGCTGGGTGAGATTGGTAAAACAGAAACCCTGACAGGTGATGTCTACAGGCAGGCAAGCGCCAATAAACCAAGTGTCTCGAACACACTGGCCACAGCTTTTTCACCCCTCCCTAAACCTAATCTAAGCCCTAGGCCATCCTACTCAACTACAGACACTCCCAGAGTAAATGTTGATTCCACCAATCAAAACCGAGAATATCTGATTACAAAGGACACTACTGCACAAAATCCATATGAATTAATAGGGATGGGATACACAAAAGCAAATAGATATGAACAAGTGACAGAAAACAAATATGGCTACAGCGATGTATCCTCCCAGGACAGTTGGAGACAACAGGCCTATGTCAATAACACAAGCAGCCGAGAAACAGAGACACTGAGTCAAAATGACAGATTACAACCAATTAGACCTCCCTGGAAAGGAGAGATAGCAGCATTGATAGAGAGAGACAAACTGGCACAGTCCTCTCAAAGAGCAGCTATGATGAAATATGACATCCATTCTCCAAGAGACAAATATGGAGGAGAAAAGTGGAATACAAATAAAGAGCAAGAAAAAAGAGATTTGAAGCAGAGTTTAGCTGAAGACTCATCATCTCTTCCACATCCATACCACACAGTGGCTGATCACAACCCTTTAAACCAACTGCAGCACTACACCCCAAAGAATACTGACACTGTGCCCAAAGGAAGACAGCAACCTGGAACAGTAACAGACACATACCAATTTCAACAGCACTATGGACTCAGCGAGGGACACCAAATGCAAGAGAGTTATCTTGCACAGAATAATCATCTGTATGGAGGTACAGAGCCAGAATACAGAAAAAAACAGTTTTATTACGATGAAGACAAACGTGGCATGCTCACACAGCAAGAATCTGTTCAAAGAAAAGATGTGCCATTGCTGGGAGAGAATCAACTGCTGAGATATCAACGACATTGTGACCACAGCATGCAGAGGAATACATTATCTAGCACTGAAGATCAACAGTATAAAGAAAATGGCCATACGATAACAAACCAGATTAAAGATGGACATGTTGAGGCCAAAGCCGATCAGGCCAGAGCAGAGCAGATAAAAAGCCAACATGCCCAAACAGCGCTGGGGAAACCAGAGCAGGCAGAAAAGGCTGGAACAGAGAGAATAAATGCAGAACAGGCTGAAGCAGAGACAATAAAAGCAGAACAGGATGAAGCAGAACAAAGCAACATGGAGCAGGTTGAAGCAGAAAGAATCAATGTGGAACAGGCTGAAGCAGAAAGAATCAAAACAGAGCAAATCAGAGCAGAAAGAATCAAAGCAGAGCAGGCTGAAGCAGTGAAAATCAAAGCAGACCAGGCTGAAGCAGAAAGAATCAATGCGGAACAGGCTGAGGCAGAAAGAATAAAAACAGAAGCAGAGAGAATAAAAACAGAAGCAGAGAGAATCAAAGCAGAACAGGTGGAAGCAGAGAGAATCAAAGCAGAACAGGCTGAAGCAGAAAGAATCAAAGTGGAACAGGTTGAAGCAGAAAGAATCAAAAAAGAGCAAATCAGAGCAGCGAGAATGAAAGCAGAGCAGGCTGAAGCTGAAGAACAGATAAAAGCAGAGAAAGCTAAAATACAACAAGCTAGAGTACAGCGAATGAAAGCAGAACAGGCTAAAGCAGAGCTAGCTAAAATTGAGAAAATTAAAGCACAATCAGCTAAATCTAAAGCAAAACAAGCTGCGACAGAGAAGGTAAAAGTTGAGCCAGCTAGAGTGGAGCAAGTTAAAACAGAGTTAGCCAGAGCTAAAGCAGAGTTAGCCAAGATAAAGGAGAAAATGAAGGGAGAGCAAAAAGATAAAGTCAGCTATTTAGTCTCTGGGAAAGAGGGCGACATTGCAAATCAAGATGTTTCTGTAAAGGATAAATGTACTAAAAACGAGTCCACAGAACAAGGCCAAACAACACAAAAGTATCAACAGAGAGAGGACTCTACCATCAGCAGGCATGACAGAGGTACAGCAGACAAAGGGCCTGATGATTATGACCATGTCCAAGAGAAATGTAATTTTAATAGTGCAATTTCAACCAATGGAAGCAAAGTGTCTTTACAGGACGACAGCAAATGTTCAGCATTTGTGATAGAAAAAGGCAAAGAGGCAGTGAGTGACAAGAAATCAAACAATGAAAGCCACCTCATGAGTAGAACTGCCACAGCTAAAACAGAAGAGCAAGTGACAAATGTGAGCGTTAAATATGATGAAGTCAAGGAGAACCAATATGTTTATAGCGAGACATTGAAAGAATTCACACTGTCTAGTGCAAATGATTTACCAACAAATAATAGTAAAACAACAACCAGTGAGACATTTAGCGATAAAGAAAAGGATGACAGGGTGATAAATAACAATTCAGAAAGGTATGACCCCCCGAAACATAAATTAGATGACCCAAGTGCCCTTAAAACAAAAATTCACCAGTTTGAGATTTCGCCACCAAAAGATTCTGATGCTGCTAAACCCCTCGCGGTTGAGAGAAAACCAAAGTCAACTGAGCATAGTGTAACTTCAAGTAAAGATATGCATTCTTCACATTTCAAAGCATTGTCTCATAAAGAGAGAGCCCAGACCAAGCAGGAGATACTGACATCCAAAATAAAGGCCCATGCAGAGAAGGAGATCTCAGCTATAAGGGAAAAGGGTTTCGCCCACAATCCCATAAAGCACTTAAAAATGGGACAAAGTAACAATATACGACAGAAGCCACCGTCACAGGAGGCATCTAAAAGGCATGACACTGCTGTCTCCAATAGTAGTACACCAAAGCAACACGTGGGGGGTACAGGGACACACTACACAATGGAACCAGAACGGACTGAAAGTAATGCCAAGAGCATAGATGAAGATACTAAACAAAAGCTGAAGAAAGAGGACCCGACGGGATTCAAGTCACCAACAAAAACTGAAGAGCTGGGTGCTATGAGCCTCAGAGAGCAGGAGGGTAAACATGGAGACAACTCTGGAAAACTGAAAGAGGGAATTAAGAGCAAAGCTGCAACAATCATTGACCTGGTCAATGAGAAGAAAGAAGTGGATCCCTCACAAAACAAAGCACCAGTTAATAAAGCTGAAGCTGCAGTAGTCAAGGTGAATAAGATAGAGGAAACTCAAACTCCAAACAAGGTGGAGAATAAAAATGAAGCCATGTATGAAGAGTCAACACCTTCACTAAAACTTGTCTTAGGTCAGAGTGAGAGCACAATGGAAGATGAGAACTTGCAAATCATGGGGATACGGGTAACTGTGAGAGAGAGAACACCATCGGAGAGCCATGAGCAGGTGAATAATGTTCAAGAAGAAGCTCCAGGAAAAGAGAGGGAAAACACCAAGTCTAGGCCACTTGATACCCACAAATCTCACCCCAGCTCAGGGTTTGAAGGAAGCAAAGTAAATAATACAAAAGATGAACCCGCTAAAAATAAAGTGTCGGCGGAAACTCAACCCCTCCTCTTGAAACAGGGGATAATAACAAGAAAGGCTAAAGACTACACGAGTAAGAACCTACAGGAGAACTCAGCAAAGAGCAACATTGAAGATGCAATGGGACAAGATCTTCAACCATTAATGAAAGAAGATATGGCAAAATATCATATCTCATCCAAAAACAGCAACGGAGATGGAGAGAGTGCTCCCCTACTGGTGGAAAGGAGACAAGACGCGGCATCAGGAGAAGAGAATTTACACAACAAAAATGGTGCCCCTCTTAACAGTTTGGCGGGAAATGAAAGCAAGCATATTGCAGCTATGTCAAAGCAGCATACAGAGCAGCACAGCGCAGAGAACAGCCAAGCTGAAGAAGATGTGCACATAGACGGTATTGCCATCCGAATTGTGCCAGGAATAATTGAGCACGACAGCCATAACATTACAGAAAATCATCCCGCTATTAAAAGCCCCCAAAGCAGTCTGATTGCCATCAATGAAAATAAGCTAGTTCCATTACCAAGTCCTGATGGAAAAACAAACACATTAAAAGATAAAGACAGGGCTAAACCAGCAAGCAAAGACAGTGTGGAAGCTGGGTATATGTCGCCGAGTGTGAGGGAGGGTGCCCATTCATTGAGAGTCAGTGATCAACACAACAGTGGAACTGCAACCAGCGAGAACAAGCAAGTTGAAAATGGAAAACCTGAAAAAGTAAAGAGAGATGGAGACACAGCAGACAAAATGAAAAGACAGACGGAGATGATGACAGATGGAGACTACTTTCAGTTGCAAGGGGCAATTGAAACAAGCCATGAACAATATAATGACAATATGAATGATGGAGGTATGTCAGATGTGGTACCACAGAGACAAGAAAGACAGTCTTTAAATCAGAGTCACAGTACAGGACATGCAGAGGGACTGGGTTCCCCAGGACCAGCTGTGGGGGGAGAAATCACTGGTTTACAAACAGACAAAACTTCTATTAGTGAGGACCCCGAGTTGTCACAGGAACCCAAAAGCATTAGAAATGCAGATATGAACAAGACAGTCAATAGTGGAATGAACGTGGAACAGGTTTCTAAGCAGAGTAATGGTCCCACAGAGAGACAGAGCAATATGAGTGCAAAGAGAGATGCAGGGCAAGATATTCATGGCAGAAAACACGACTCAGCAAATCAATCTTATTTGTTAGCGAAGGAAAGACACCAAGCTAAAAAGTTGCATTCAATGAAAGATAATACAGTTCAGCAAAATGTTGATCCTAAAGCTGCAGAAAAACCCAAGCCGAAAGAGAAGGTCTCTACTATACCTGAGATATCAGCCATTGCGGACTATGCCAGATTAAAAGTTATCGCGTCAGAAGACAAGGCAGACACAATGCAGGAACCGCCCCCCAGCAAGAAAGAGGACTTTTTCCCCAGAATAGGGACCCGTCACAGTAGGCATCCAGTGTTCACTGCCGAGACACAAGACCCCCCTGGGAAAGAGAAGATGATGGCAAAGGAGCCAGAGGTCAACGCCAAAGTCAGCAAAGAGTCCAAAGCACTAGTTCTTTCATCCATGGAGCAAGAGCAAAAACGGACAGGGCTGTTCAGACTGGGGGACAAAGAGAGACAAGAGACTACGCTTCCGGATGTCAAACCCAGCGAAGGAGTCGCAGACACTGAGAGAATGCACACGCAGCATCTCAAACAGAACGCCAAGCAAACGCCGGAACACCTCGCAATCCCAGCAGGCAAAGAGCGAAACCTGTCTGCAGTGGAACCCCAAGGGGTCAAGCCAGAGGGAGCGCAAAGCGTTCGCCAGCAATGTCATCCTCCGGCGTCGGCATCATCCTCAGCCTCCTCAGCCAACAGCAAGACCGGAAACACTTCTCTGTCACAACACCTGTCAGACCAGCGCAGGCACTCTGAAAGGCCCAGAGGACGCTCACTGTCCCCAAAACCAGAGGGAATGCCACGCATGGATAAGATGGCTCATCCACAGCTCAGGCTACAGCACATGTACGACATGGAGGAGAGGAGAGCGGTCCAACTGGAGGAGGAAAGGAGAGCAAAACAGAGAGTGGAAGAGAGAGCCGCTAAGATTGAAAAGGAGAGGAGAGAAAGGCAGAGAGAGGAAGAAAGACAGGCAGCTCAGCGTGAAGAGGAAAAAAGAGCAAAACAGAGAGAGGAGAGGAAGGCTGAGGAGGAGAGGAAAGCAAAACAGATGGAGGATGAGAGAAGAGCAAAACAGAGAGAAGAGGAGAGGAAAGTTCAGGAGGAGAGAATACATAAACAGATAGAGGAACAAAAAGCTGCTAGAAAAGAGGAGGAGAGGAGAGCAAGAGAGAGAGAGGAGAGAGCTGCTAAGATTGAGGAGGAGAGGAGAGAAAAGCAGAGACAGGAAGAAAGGATGGCAGCTCAGAGAGAGATGGAGAGAAGAGCTGAGGAGGAGAGAAAAGCAAAACAAATCGAGGAGGAGAAAAGAGCCAGACAGATAGAGGAAGAGAGAGCTGCTAAAAGTGCAGAGGAGAGAAGACTGAAACAGATTGAGGAGGAGGAGAGGAGAATAAAACAGATTGAGGAGGAAAAGAGAGCCAAACAGATAGAGGAGGAGAGAACAGCCAAGATTGCAGAGGAGAGGAGGCTGAAACAGATTGAGGAGGACAAGAGAGCTAAACAGCTAGAGGAAAAGACAGCTGCTAAGATTGCAGAGGAGAGGAGAGTAAAACAAATAGAGGCAGAGAAGGAAAGATTGAGAGAAGAAAGGATAGCAGCTGAGAGAAAGGAGGAGGAGAGGAAAGAAAAATTGCGAGAGGAGGAGAGGAGAGCTGCCCAAAAAGAGGAGGAGGAGAGAGCGAAACAAAGAGAGGAAGAGCAGAAAGCAAAACAGTTGAGACGGATTGAGGAGGAGCAGAGGGCAATGCAGAAAGAGGAGGAGAGGAGAGCAGCTCAAGAAAAGTTAGCAGCTCAAAGAGAGGAGGAGAACACAGCCAAACAAAGAGAAGAAGAAAAGTTAGCAGCTAGGAGCGAGGAGGAGAAAGCAATTCGGAGAGAGGAGCAGAGGAGAGCTGCCCAGAAGATGGATGCTCTCCAATACTATGCTATTAGCTCAACAGAGGGAGAGAGAAAACCTAGAGACAGACCTCTACGTTCCCCTTTACCTTCCCCACGAAGAGTGGACTCATCTGGGGTAGAGCCGGCTGACGACTTGGGATCCCACAGCAGGCCACAGGCCCCTGCATCCCCAGCGCTATCACTCCCTCGTTCCAACACCTCCTCTCCGGCCCCAGGAGCCAAGCCCACCATGTTCAGAGTGAAGGACAACACCTCCAGAGGATCCTCTTTCACCAAGTCTGTCAAGCCACGCTTCCATAAGAGCTTGGGAGAGGACTTCAGGGTGGGCTCACCCCTGGAGGGCTTGAGGGGGTCGGAGAGATCGGACGAGGAGCAGGACAAGATGAGACGTAGTGCTGGGACTCCCGTCTATAACGATGCGGCCATTGGGTCACACAGGCCACCGTCATCCCTTCAGCTGGCGTCCTCAGCTCCTCCCTCAGAACACAGGCCCTACTCCAGGAGGAGTATGGCGCTGGATGAGGACGACTCTCGCTCCATCGCCAGTGCCGTGTCTGAAGATGTGGAGAGCTTTGCCACCAGTGCAGGAGATCTGGCAGACATAAGGGGGTTGTATGACTACGACAGGCCAGAGTCGGCGTGCAGTTTCAGCAGCGATGCGGGGCGGGCTTTGGGAAAGCCTCCAACTGTTCCCCCTAAGAGTGAGAAAGCCCTACGGAGGGCCAAGAGACTGACTACCCGCAGGATAAAGAAGGAGCTGACGAAAGGCGCAGTAGACAGCCCTGCGCCAGAGGAGAAACCAGTCCCCTCCTCCCCCACTGACCTACACTCCTCTGACCAACCTGCCTTTGCCTCTCCCCATTTCTCCTCCCCCATCTCCCTCGCCCATGCCCCAACCACACCATCCAATGCGTCCTCCCCCACCACAGAGATGCCGTCCTCACACCGCTCCTTCCACGCCACCCCTCACTCCACTGCACCTGTCGCCACTCGTCACGCTACTGCTCCTGTCTCCATCCCTCACGCCACTGCTCCTGTCTCCATCCCTGTCTCCACCCCTCACCACACAGCCCCCATCTCTCTCCCGAATGCCCCCAGAACAGTCGCTAGTGTACCCTCTTCTCCCACTCACCACCATGCCAACCGCCAAGCATCAGTTACTCAGTACCGTGTAGAGCCCAGCTACGCCCAGTCCTACCCAATGACACAGAGGAAGGTTCTGCAGGATCCCGGGTCTGGCCAGTACTTTGTGGTGGACATGCCTGTTCAGGTGAAGACTAAAACATTCTTTGACCCAGAGACAGGGAAGTATGTCCAGCTGAATGTGCGTCAGTCAGCCCAGAGTGGATCTCTTCCAAAGTCCCGGCCCCCATA
>OMKL01088762.1:1179-17276 GCA_900302295.1 Parasudis fraserbrunneri | reverse complement strand
GGGGTCACCCTCAACACAACAAAAGATACCAAAGGGGTTAATGAATGCTTTGAATACTAACAAGACTCAAGCTTGGGATGACGTATGACCTGCTAGCTTCAACTGGCAAGTGTAGCCAAACAATGTCCTCATTCTACAACTGGCTGCACCTACTCATAACGTTAGTTGTGCTGTGGGTCTTGACATTTTTTTTTTTGCTTGTTCTCTCCCTCTCTCTCGCTCTATCTCTCTGTCTCTGTCTCTGATAACTCCAATATGGAATGATGATGACAAACTGAAATGGATGAAACGTTGTGAATTGGTTTACCGTTACCTACATGCGTGCCTGTCAGCAGAACAGTGATAGGCAGGTCCCCAGGGGGAGGGGGGGGTGTTAGAGGCAAGGGTAAAACCAGCCCACTTGCCTCTGTCCTGGGCAGAAGAGCAGCAGGGTCTCCCCTCCACCCCACCTCTCCAGCCCCCGGGCCTTGGTGTAAAAGCACTCTGACCGACAGATAACATCAGAAAACAAAAGAAACAGGCCCCCTAATAGCTTGTTCTCTCCTCCCTCTGCATGTAGGAGATGATCTATCCATCTGGCCTGCAGTAGGCTCACATTACTGCTGCTGCAACCATCGGACCATTCTGCTCATTGGAGTTTTACTGTTTAAAAACCATATTAAAAAGCCTGTGCTGTCAAATGAAAAGCTTGAACCTCCAAAAAGGCGAGTTTACAGGAATCAAGGAAATAAGTCTTGCTTTCCAATTGACGTCCATGTACTTCTGACGTTACCCAATATGTTTTTGAATAAGTTTCTTGGCTCCAAGGGTGGACTTGTTTTATGGTCTTCGTCTTATTGAATAAAGAATACATCAAAATCTAGGATATTCTGGGGTGTCCCATCCAACCAGGCCAAGGACCTTTTCCGTAACACCTAGCTAGTGACAGGTAGCAGAATCTCTGACTCTTAAGCTTGAGAAACACTGGATCAGAACAGGGACAGGATGCTGAGATGTCCCTTGGCTGGTTATCTGACATATAGGTATGGATGGGCAATAAAACAATATGCCACAATAACAAGGATAAGCATACTGGTACTGTCATAACTTGTTGCAAGTGTAACGGGGCTCAGCTCAAGCTTACTATAGTAGACACCTGGATGGTACAGACACGAGTCTACATAGATCAGTAACCATATGGACCTGTGCATCAGAGACTTGAGGTTTGTTCACAGGAGAAAGGAGTATCAAGCAGTAAGCATTAAGTAGCAAGAGTAAAGAAGACTCATTGACCAAAACGTAATATGTATTAACTGTTTGTATTAAAAACTAAACATATAACAGTAAATCAATGTATTGCTTCCCTTCTGAAATGGAATCACCCGCGGTGTGTAACCAAACCCCACTTAAGTAGACTGTAGTCAGTGGTTATGTAGTTATAGATCTATTTAGAATCTAAGTTATCCTATATTGGCATTTGTCCTATGGTTAGGCTACCCAACTAGGTTAACACACACACTAGAGCTAAACCGTTTTTGTGCATCAGCAAAGCATCTTTTAACCTCAATGTACATGTATCAAAATATCTTTTAACATCAGTGTATGTATCAAAATACCTTTTAACGTAAAACAATCTCTTAAAGGAAATAGTATCAAATCCCAAATATCAATATCAATCAATAGATCTTAATAGATCTTAAACCAGTGAAACAAGGACTTAAGTAATGGACAGTGCATTCCTTTTTTCTTTTTTTTTCTTTTGTCAGTCCAGTGAAAAGAATGAAAATATGCAGACTATGAAATATATCCTTCAGTGTTCTCAAAATGATCAGTCCTACCAGGATTTCAGATGAAACAACAGTTCAGATATTTCAGGATCATCCCATCAATGAGCTTGGCTCGCCACAACTGCTGAACTCTACCACCACTCTCCTCCAAAGATTTCGAATCCAACCCAAACCACACACAAACAGGAGAAAGGAAAAGACCTGGCCTGAATAGGCCAAAAAAAGAGGATTAGCTGTTCACTCTCTATGCATTTATATGTAGTCGATCATAAACTGCTCCAATTACACATATTTATGTCATAAATGTGTGTGTCTCATTACTCGTCATTAAGTCAACTAAACACATGGCTAATAATCAGGAATAACTATCAGGATATTTTTGGATAAACATCACTGTATAAATTAGTTGCTCCATCGAACAATCTACTTTCCCTCTTATTTTCACCGCCACAGCACTTACGCCAAATACACACTGGCGGAGTATTCAATTAACGTTACAATGCACTGGTTTGACACACCTGTTTCAGAAATAACACTGAACCCTTAAACCCTACTTGGCTTTTGGTTTTCTAAAAGACTAATGAACAACCAATGCAGCACTGACATTTCTCTTACAACTCTCAACCACAGCTAAATCCCCAAAATGATTGGCGGTATCAGTATCGCGATTTCCGAACTATCCCACTCCAATGTCACCTGAAACTTGACACATATTTCAAACTAAGCACATTCACTTCCTAGAAATGACTGAGACATTTCTATATTAAAGATCTATGTTCTTTCTTTTTGTTTATACCAAAGTTTTGTTCATATTAGTGCACTATTTTGTTTGTAATCACCCCTAATGTTATTTAGGGGTTGCAATTCATGTTTCAATAATTGTTTGTTGCTAACACTTGTAGTCGAGGCCTGATAACATGGGTTACTCAAGACATTGTAGAGATACAGCTTCTAAAGGGGTTTTAACAAGAGGGAGCGAGGGTTCAGTCAAACTAGAAAGAGAGAGAGAGAGAGAGAGAGAGATTAGACAGTCTTCTCAAATTATTTGTGCGCAGTAGTAACTGCATTTTCCATTCAACATGATACTATTGATACATGATAATAAAAAGAATCCTCTTCCATTCTGTGTGGAAATGGTAGGTCTCTTGGCATCTCAGCCTATAGCCTACCCATCCTCAGCTGTGCTGGTTTCGCAGTCTGATCATTTGCAGTTGTAAGAGGGTACTCACCTGGCTGATACATGCATGGCTATCCAAGGCTATTCATGATGCAATGCGAAGCATGCAAAATGGGGGACCCAGTGAAAGCCCGTGAATAAAAAGGCGGGCCAAAGATCCACACAGGGCAGTGATTCGCTGAGGTTGGAGTGTGAATGGATGACTCACAAAATGATGCACGTCTTTGTCTGGGTTGTCCAAATTGTCCAGCGATGGACTCAAGAGGCCTCTCGCAATGGACTGGCAGCTCATCAGGACCGTGTTGCCCATCTCTGATCTAGAGCCTGCTGTTGAGAGGAAACGGTTGACTGACAGGCTACCTTTGTATTCATACAGGCCTTTAACAGAACTGGACAATGGATAGCCTCCCTGCATATCGATTCAACACATCTGCAGGTTATCATGCAAGGTGTTAGCATGTACATTATGATGGGTGTGTGTGGGTGTGTGTGTGTGTGTGTGTGTGTGTGTGTGATAGAAAGAGGAAACGCACTCCTATTGTAAGTGCTCATCTCCTCCTTTCCTCCTTTCCTCTTATTTCCTCTCTTCTCCCCTTTCCTCCTCTCTCCTCCCCTCCTTTCTCCTCCTCCCCTCTTTTCTCTTCCACCTTCCTCTCCTCTCCCCTCCCTGCTAAGCTTCTTTTCAGGTTCATAATCTCAGCATGTTTTTTTTTTCCAGTGGGAGGGAAGTCCGCAGTGCCATAACCAGGGGGGGGGGTTAACCAGGATGGGGAGAATAAACCCATCTCCCCGTTTCTATGGTAACCAACTCCATGTCTGCAGAATGGGTGTGATTCAGGGTTCAGGCAGCGTGTGCACACACACATGTGCGCACACACACACACACACACACAGACACACACTACTAGCTAAGTTCCGCTGCCGGCAACGCTTTAACAGGGGGCTAATTGTACTGCAAGTGTGTGTGTGTGTGTGTGTGTAAAGGGTGTGGGGTTGCTACATTAACAGACAGGGGTCCTGTTAGACCAAAACACAGCAGCCTCACAACCTAACACACACACACACACACACACACACACAAGCTTGCTGTTGTCGCAGTCTCTGCACATAGTCAATCCCCCCGGTAAAGAAGTGTGTGTGCACGCATGGGCATGGAGCATACGGCAACAGAACAGTGTTCCAGAGATCCATTGATTTTACTGGACAGGACAGACTCAGATCACACATTTGGGGTCACTGGACAAAAGTGGTTGCGATAGAATGTTTCTCTATTAGACAGATCTATTCGACGGATCTGACATACTTCGGTGCGCCAACAATGCTGAAAATGATGTCACATTACCTCTATTTCCCTTTCGGACATATTGCATGCTTGACTCTTGATATTGGATTTTAGAATTGTGGAAATGTGCCGATACCATGTTTCATATCCGATACCGTTATCAGTATGGTTGTGCCTCCCTAAGGTTTGGAAGTCGGAGGACTGCAACATCCTGCATGCCCCTAACTCCCATATCCTCAGAACAGCCTCAGTCAGGCCTGGCCTACTTCTTTTCTAGGTCAAGGTCATGGAATCATTTTTTTTTTGTTCTACTGCACCACACAGCATTGAGGTTTTTTTGTTTCATGGCTCTTTGTTGAATGAGCCACGATTCTAAACACGCACATTTGTTAGGTCTGATGGACAGTTACATGTGGAGTAGAGAGAGTGTTCTGCTGAGGAGATGAGGTTAGGGAGGGTGTTGCTGTACAAATACTGTAGGTGTACGTCAAAGAGTTCTATGCAAGTGTGACTGGAATGGAAGCTAAAAACAAACATGATGTAGGTTAAATTTGGCTACTTACTATTATTTATTCATATATATTAGGGCTGCCCCCTAGGATAATCGATTATCCTAATTGATTAATTGATTGGTTTGATCTTAGCCTACCAAGATTTTGTTTGTTGATTAGTCGATTTTTTTTTTTTTTTATGAAAAATTATAATCACATCTCTGGTAAACACTAGATGTAAAAAGGTATTTCTTTTTTAGAGATTGCATGTGGAAAACACTAATTTACAGATTTGTCAGTTAGAAAATGTCAAGGTTTCCAAACCGTAAGAATTTGAGAAGCTATGATATCTAGCTAAGGTATTCAGCCCTGCGTTCAACATTGTCCTTTGAAAACTCCTCTCTCCTCTTTTTGTTTGTGTGTGCGGTAAAAACTCTGCTCGCGATTCAGGCGTTTGTGTGTGCGAGTGATTATCACTGCTAACATTAGCACGAGCAGAGAGGAGACTTGGCTGTGAACATGGCAGATGGAACTGACATCCCAGCCTTCTATGTGCCAAAAAAGTGCCTTAAATTGGCAGTGTTGGAGCATTTTGGATATCTAAAAAAATGACCAGGGGGTTTTTGAAGACGGAAATCCAATTTGCAAAACACGCTAACGAAAAGTGAGTAACAAAGGGTCCAACACATCTATGTGTCATCAAGATCACCATCCATCGCTGGCCCCAAACAGTTAAACTCACCCTGGAGCAGTTCACAGTGGAGCAGTCCTCGTGCAAGTTCACTTTTGTTTTCATTCAAGTTCATTATGCAGGGATAATGTAACCTCACTCCCCCCCCCCTCCTGTTCCCATTTAACCTTTATAAATAATTTTTAAGAAGCCAAATGTTACACTATAAAAAATAACTGGATAGTTGATGATAATAAATAGTTCAGTTCATTAGCTATATTAGAAATATAAAAAAAAATCATTAAGTCTCTCTCTCTCTCGCTCTCTCTCTCTCTCTCTCTCTCTCTCTCTCTCTCTCTCTCTCTCTGTGTGTGTGTAAATCTGCTATAGGATACCATTTTTGACATGGATTATCTTAAACAATCCTTATGCAGAAAAAGAGGTCCTGCAGCCTGTGACTATTTTAGGAATAGGAAAATACAGATTTGTATATATATGTATATATTTGAATACATATTGAATTGAAAACATCATATAAGTGTGTGTATATATGTATATATGATTCTTTATGTTTATAGTCTTTAAAAAAAAAAGAAGCAATTTATTTGATAATAATCGTGAAACCATGATATTTCCTCAGACAATAATCGTACCACTAAATTTTGAAATCCTGACATCCCTAGTCGTGTCACATTATAACTGCGTAGCCATTTCTTAAAGACGTTGTATGTTTTTTGGACATTTCTGCTTCGCGGGACAGTGTGGAACAGCAAGTGACAAAAGTGTGGGCGACTCGGATGTGGCTCAAACGTATGCCGTGAAGTGTTGGAGCAAGTCCTTTTGTCTTCTACAGTCAAGCAGACAGGGAGGGAAGGCTTTCTCCTTTCAAAGGGGCTTTCTGTACTGTGTGTGTGTGTGTGTGTGTGTGTGTGTCAAACCATGCGTTCATAGCACATCACGGTGACATGCTCAGTGTGCTAGCTGTTCTGCGCTAAACGTTGTTTTATTTATGAAGCCTTTCACTTGCTAATCTAAGGGGTATATTGCTACACCATAGCCTTTGTGCTATCTAAGTTGCTCATTATCATTTTTGATACCGTGTACAGTTTACAACCGTTTCCTCAGTAGAACATATGAAGGCAAAATCTGGTTATACTGTGAGCCATTTCCTATTTTGTAAAAGGACATGTATAATGGTTTTTGAAGGCTAAACACTAGCAAGTTTGTCAATACTAAAGAGATCAGTGAAATGATGGGCTGTACTAGTCAACATCATGCCAGACATCATGCCAGACAATGTTTACTTTTTAAATCTATATATATCCTTTTATATATCCTGTCCTTTAAGCTAGTTAAACAGTCAGAATGCCTTCTAGCTTTTTATTGGCTATTACAGCTGCAACCTTTTTTAATCAAACGTTTCATCAAACTGAATAAGCATAGTGTAATGTACATCGTGTGTCTCTCAAAATGACTGCTCGTCAGACCATTCTATGCACTTTTACAAAATAGAGAAAAAAGAAAAGAAAATCTTCCAAACAATTCTGCAGGGGGGCAGAGCAAGGTTGCAGCAGTGTTTCACATACACTATTCATACACAGTCCATCCAGTAAGTAGGGAGGCTTATTAGTGCATATCTGGGCCGCAGATAAAGTCATACAATTTCCCTATGCACATACAAGTTTGCTCATATTTGTTCAAACTCGCAACATGCACTCACATACCAAGTACACCTACTTGATTGTTGCAATATTCTATATAGTCTGGTAAATAATAGTCTAGTAAGAAATACAAATAAGAAAACTACAAAAAAATCTGTAGTTGAAACGTTTACTTCTGTTATTGTCTTCTTCTGATGAATTTTCATCAGCTGCGCTACCATGGAAACGGCCATTTCCTTCTCAGCCCCAGCTTGATTTTTTAGAAATTAAATATACTACATTAAATATATATTAAAACAATGAAATAACTGTGCTTGGTGTGTGAGTGCAGGTTGCGAGTTTGAGCAAATATGAGCAAACTCATCAGTACGTAGGGAAATTGTATGACGTTATCTGCAGGCCAGATATGCGCTACAGACTTCACCACCGATCCACTCAATAAAGATTTCTTTCATTCAAGACTAGTTTTCTTTCATTGAAAAGTGAAAAGCTGAGTCCAGGACAATAAGTAATAATAAATGGAATGGTCATTGTTTGTGGCTGCTGGCTTACATGAGGAGGGGCTGTCAGGCCACAGCCTGAAACACACTGCTGTCTAGTGCTGTCACTACAGCAAACACATGCTGCCTGTCAATGAGACAGGTGTGTGTGTGTGTGTGTGTGTGTGTGTGTGTGTGTGTGTTGATGGGGGGGCAGTGGTTAGACAGGTGTTTGTGGGGAGGGTGGAGAAAGTGTGTGTGTGTGTGTGTGTGTGTGTGTGTGTTGATGGGGGGGCAGTGGTTAGACAGGTGTTTGTGGGGAGGGTGGAGAAAGTGTGTGTGTGTGTGTGTTTCTATCCGACCACAAAAGCAGTTGCTCTGCTTTAGTCAGCAGTCTGTATGAAGCTGGTGTACCAGGCAGGTTAAAAATGGGAAATCAGCCCATTTGTCGCCATCTGCTGTATTGGTATCGATTGATCTTTTTTATCAGGCCTAGCGACTCATGGTGAAGACTACGTCTAGAAAAAGGTAACTGCTTGGATCAATCCCAGCTGAGTGGGGGAGGTGCTGCTATCTAGACAGAATATACATGAATTACAACAAACATTTTAATATTTTCTAGGACCTCTTCTTCCTGCTGTGTGGAAGTGTGGGGAAAACTTGGCTTGCTAGGGCCAGACTGCTGTGGACCAAGATGGTTGTTGTTGTCTGTCTGCTGGTAGGCAGATGTGAGGAGTGCATCAGGCATCTCCCACCAACGGGTGCCAAATAAGACAGCCAACAGAAGGTCATGCAAACACTGGCAAACCACTGCTCATATTAACCTTTAATTTGGACGATGCCAGTGAAGTTTTAGTCGTAACTGGGACTGAACTAGTTTACTTGTGTACACACGAGTACAGGTTTGACATGACGGGTTTATTCAACAATTCATAGTATCAGATCACAGACATCTTGGTCGCAAACAACAACAGGTGATTGTAATCAAATAGCAGGTGATAATCATGAAATGACAACTGTGGCCAGTGAGCCGTGTCTCTGCACCTTATTGTATGGCAGAAAACATCACGAGAATAATATGAATACATGAACAACAGAGAATAGGAAACTACTGAGTAAACAGATATTATGAATGCAAATGTACTAACCGCTCCTAGAAGCATAGGGTGATCAGTCTGTATTAGCAGCAGATGTGTGATAGTCTTTAGTGTTTTTCATACTTAAATCAATCATAACTGCCAACTGATTGTATGCCACACTTCCTGCCCCCCCCCCCCTATGATGAGGTAATGCAATATGTATGGGACAGATGGTTATGGTGGGAGCTTAGCTAAGCCCCTTCCTCATGACATCAGCAAGAAACCACATGGAATGGTCTATAACAGACGGATCAGAGGAGTTCAGTGCTGCACTCCTCTAAAATGCAGACGTGAAATACTGAAGGTGACAGACCTTAGCTGCTTTCACACATGCATGCAACCCTGAACTTATCTAGACATTACCCGGAGGGGCTGTACGTGAGAACACAAATGTCCAAATCGGTTGGACCTGACGTTAAACTGACTTCACCCTGCCAGCCCCCTGGTACAAGTGTCATCATGCAACTGGCGTGAAACTGAAAGAGAACAAACATCCAAGTGTGATCTTTGTTGCTTTGTCCTGTTTTCTGCTTGCATGTACTGTGTACCGCTCTCCACTGTTTTGATGATATTACGGATATGTCCAAATACACGTAGTACTGATATCAACGCAAAAAAACCCAAAAGATGCTACAACACTGCGGTTTTCGTAGCGTACTTTTAGTGTGCCTCGTCTTCTGTTCGCTCTACCCAGGCATCACCCCTTGCCTAAACCAAAACCGAGTATTCCCGGTAGGTAAGAACAAGTCTGACATGGACAATCTCCTGTTGTGTGCGACACGTGTGAAAGGGCAACTCCGGACAACGTCCAGCCCCGATCCTCCGGACATTGTCCAGAGTTCACATCAGAAAGTGCCTCTTCATGTCTTTCAAACCTCAAAAGCTCTTAAACTCAGCTTTTCATTTCAGCACATCTGTGTCGGGTTCACTTTTGTTGTTGTGCTCGAGAGGTTATGGCTATGGAAATATTTTGGCAGGCAACTGTTGAGGTATAGGTTCTGTGAGACACTTCTATTTTGTAAGTAGTGGGCCAGCAAGAGGCTACCAGCAGACTGAATAGAATTGGGCCTATTTTTCAGTTTCTTTCAGTCCACTCATAATGCATCCGCTAGTATTTTTGTCAGATGAATTCTACCTTAAAGCCATGAAAGATTAGGGCTCTGTCTGCTTCCGCAGTCTATTTTGTAATGACAGAGCTGTATTCTCTCCCCATTGATTTTGATGTCTGTTCCCCAAGTCCACACCTCTCCTCTCAGTCCGTCACTTTTGGATTATGATTATTACAAGCGCTGGTGACATGAACATGCTACTTGTTTACTCCAGATAAGAGACAAATACTGACAGTATACTGCCCTTGTTAATCAGATGTCTGTTACTTCCACATAGAAGTGCAGCTTGTGCTGTTCTTGACACTGCACTGTTCTCTCATCTGTTTCTGCATTCTCTGATTGCACATCAACAAGGCAGTTTTCTTATTGCATCAGTCATAGGCATTGATATCATCCCCAAATCATAACATACATGGGCTTATCATTATTGTCCTAATTATTTTTGCTGCTCTTATTTAATCTGAACAATAATGTGTCGCACACTTGTCTTGCCAGCTCTTGTACTAATTCATATAAATAGGCCCACGTATGTTTGATGGGTGATGTCATTGCTGCCTGTCAGATTTGTCATTTGTCAGTGTATCATATAGGGGGAATATCTCTCATGAAAATATAATAGGCAATTAACACAATCTCCTTTATATGGACATTGAGTCCGAAGATTTGTCTCCATATAGCCTGTCAACGCTAATTACACGCGTTGCGGAGATATGCACTCCACTCAGTGCCCACCTCTAATTCAAATAGTAGTGCTGCTAGCTTAACTAGTGTTAAGTGGTGTTGACAATTTATTTCAAAACATAAAACTTTTGTGTGGAGAATTAGTTTCCCCCTGTCTTTTCTTAAGTGTATGTATGTGTGTGTGTGTGTGTGAGAGAGAATGTACATGTGTCTGGCTTGCATGTTTTAAACTGCAACTCTCTCAAAACTTTCAGCTTGGATTTCATGATTGACACATGAACGGAGGAGGGCCTTGCGGCAAAAACCACACGAACCATTTAACCCACGTGATTACCACTCTCACTTACATCACTGACACACACACACACACACACACACACACACACACAGGTCAGATGACATCACCTGTCACACTAGACCATCCCCCCTGTCCATTGGAGCAGATCGATGCTGTTAATATCGCTATCCCCTGGCTGTGCTGGCTATTAATCTAGCTTTTTGAACCTTACACTCTTGTGTCAGCCCACACACTAACACTGTACATGAAACTTCCACTTCAGGCCAGACACCCGCTAACACTGTCTTTGAACAAAGATGATGTTACAGCCCTAATGAAACAACCCCCATCCCACCCGCTACAGCCTGGAGGAGCTCGTGGGGAACGAAGAAGAGTCATTTACATCATAATAGTTTTGTATCAGGCTCGGATACGTCTCTTACTGATAGTAGAGAGACCAGTCCCTTCTCTCATGGTAGTGCACAGTGCATGGGCAAGTATTCCCCTCTGGCTACAAGGAGATAGATCAGTTTCATATAAGGTGTTGCCAATAGCAGTATTTTAGGATTAGACTGTTGGAATGTATTTTATTTCGACGACAGGTGTTTGAATGTTCTCAGTGTTCCAGTGAAGTGTTTGTATGTTTTGTATTAGTGGAGGGGTTCTAGGACAAAGGCCTATTTCCACTATCAGTGCGCTTGTCAGTGCCAGTCCATTGCCCTTTAAAAAAAAACAATTTTTTTTATTTTTTACAAATGGACTACATTTCCCATGAAGGAAGTCAGCAGTCATCTTCAAGTATGAACAACTAACTGCTATCTAGGTTAGCTTATTTTCAGTTGGAAATTATTTTAGTTACCACTACGCTAGGCTTCAGCTGATGGTTAGCATGATGGTTGGCTAGCTATACCAGCTATGATGTATATTACACTGTGGCTGCAGGTTGTAGTTTGGAGCACTGATACTAAACTGTGTTTCTTGGAACTATGGGATTTTCTTTTTATCAGGTAGATGTAAGAAGACTCATTAATGCTGATGATTTTTCGAGTGGATTAAATATTGTTTACTGCAAAATGTCATATAGTCTCCATTGTAAAGCTTTTAAGCCAGGGGGCGGGGCCAAATGGAATGTCACTTCTGCGGACATGGTGATATACTGTGCAGTGAAACTTTTGTATTATTTTTTTTGGCTCTGTACGCCAGCACATTGGATTTGAAATGGAACAATGACTATCAGGTTAAAGTGCCGACTTTCAGCTTTAATTTGAGGGTGTTTGCATCCATTTCAGGTGAACCATGTAGGAATTGTAGCTTTGTATACATGGTACCAAAAGTAATTATGTAAATTAAAATCAACTTAAATAAAGTCATCATATTTATTATTTTGTTGGAAATCTTTTGCAATCAGTGACTGTCTGTAGTCTGCAACCTGTAAGTGGTCATTCATGAAATTGAACAAAGGAGAGACCAATGCCCCTCAATACATTTGAATGGGACTTTATGGGATTTTAGTTGAACAGTGGACTCTCCATCAGAATACTCACACTGTATGGGTAGTTGACTTCTGAGTTTTATGTTGTCAAGTTCCTGAGGGTTCAAAGAAAATATAAATCGGCACCCTCCTGTCACTATAAGTTCAAGTACAGATAGGTGCAATTTCAATGACCTTTTGTGTCCAATTTTACTCAATGGAGTCAATGAAGTCAGTGGAGGAATCAGACAGGAAAAGGTCTATGACATTGCTCCTATCTGGGCGACAATTCCTACAGGGTTCACCTTGACAACACGAAGGCAACTCTTCTGGTAGCAAAATTATTTTTAAAAAGCCTTTATTACATGGAAAGTTCTGTAAAATCTGTAGAACATTAAAAACCAACATGTTTTGGCATACTCTGGCCTTCATCAGGGCAAACATAATACACATAGTCACAGGTGATATAAGTGGTGTTGCAGCTCAGTGGGTGGAGCCCAACAATGTTTTCAGTGATTCAATTATCCATTTAGGCAGCATCAGTGTATCTCTGCCTAAGAAAGTAAGACAATACACAGAGAAGTGACAATCCTACAAAACAATAAAGTACAGACAACTGAAAGTAGTATATATATAAATAAAAACCAAAAAGGGGATAAAGCATTATATGCTAGGGAGCGACTATATCATCCAGACAACATATTCCAAAAAAGTAGTCAAATCCAACTCCTCACTGATCTCTGGGTAGCTTTAAGTCTAAACATCCACTCAGATTATTTTTGGTTCAGATGTTTCAGGCGATCACCTCTTCTGCTTGAAACAGGGACATGGTCAATACCTATAACTAATAATCTTTTTCTTTCTTTTTATCATTTTTTTTTTTTAAATAAAAACAAATAATTCATATTGCCCAGCCCTAGATATTTCTTCTAGCAGTTGGGACTTTTCTTCCATCGCTGGGAGGCCGGGCACTGCTGAGTAAAATGTAGAGAGAGAACTCTGCATTGACTTGTGTGAACCAGTTTGATATTGACCACCACATCTTGCTTCCTACATCCTGCTGACTGCTGTCCCTCTGTGTGTTTGTGTAACAGGAGATTCTTCAGCAGCTGGTCATGATGCCTCTACCTGATGTACTGGTGTTGGGCCGGACCCCTCTATCTGGTACGTATCACACAATACCGCCACTGCATGTGGGCTTTATGGCTCCAGTTTTGCCGATTGTGTCCTTACTTGAATCGAAGGTTTGTTGTATATGCCTTTTTATGGGTTGGGCAACTTCATGACCTTGAGGCCCATGGAAGCCATTTTATAATTTCCATCGTATCATTTTAACGGTTGCACCTGCATCAATCTGAAAATAAGTGATTTCTACATATGAAATTAGAATTTTGAGAACTGAACATTCTAATGATGATGTTACAAAGTTTCGGTCCTTAAAGTCAATTGTATGCTTCCTACTGTGTTAGCCTACAGTAGCCTACAATGGTGTAGGCCAACCATTCTGGTGACATCGCAGTAAAACATGGCAGCGCACTAGTATTGCAACGGCGTTCAATAACATTTTTATTTTATTTATGATTTAATATTGTGCATACTTCCATTATATACATATAATAACATACTGGTAATTAAGTTGGCTTGACAAGGGGGCACAGAGACCCAGGGTTCAGTTCCCGGTAGCGGTACTACATGGCAGTGTTGGTGGGTGGGAAGCCGGTGGGTTATTAGTCCTGGTCGGTGCATTAGCGACTCCTACTGGTCGATTGGAGCGCCTGTTCAGCAGGGAGGGATATACCTGCTGTTGGTCACCGACAGCACATGTCTCATTATGGTTAAATAATGCTTATTAAGCACTCCTCTGCATTTATTAAGTGTTCATTAAGGTATACACTTTTACAACTTTACAATGACAACATTAACATCTTTATAAACTATTTAATAATATATAGATTAATGCACATGCACACCATTAGTAAATTATTTCTAGACATTTAACAGTTAATAGTTAATTAATACTTATTACTGTATCAACTAATGTTAATTAAAGCACCCTTATTGTAAAGTGTTACCAATTAATTTAACCATGATGTAGCTAAGCCTTGAGCTAGTGAGTCCGGCCTTGCTATTTGATACTGTTACGCGTGACCTTAAAACCACAGTAGCGCAGTGTCAAGTTATCCCAAGTGTTTCAGTTCATGCAAACATCACACAGCACTGCCTTGACCATTCTGACCTATGGCCCCAGACGTGGCTATTCGATACACCACAGTTTCTCAAGTCTGGGGTTCAGGGATCAGCCCCTCCCCTCCCACAGGGGGTTTTACCACAAGATGATTTAACTCTTTAAAAAAAAAAAACGTAATCGGGACTTCCCTACTATTAAATATGTGCAGTGTCTAGACGTCCTCCGATAATGAGTGAAGTGAAATGGCATGAAAAGGGAAAATAAATGAGTTGATTGCTATCGGCATGTTTTATTATTTCTGTGTCTATATTTCTATTGTTATATTATTTCATGTGTCTGCTATGGAGCATCCAAGTCTACAGTATGCCACATGGATTGGGGAACTCCCAAATTGGTCCAAAATAAGGTTATTTTAAGGGTTTATTAAGGTGTAAAATTGAGGGACTCTGTTCACTAGTGCATTGTATGTGGAGTAACTTTTCATCATTTCAAATAACAGTTGCATAGCTGCTCTTGTCAGGTTGTTCGAAGGCTTGTGGGCATGGGAGGAAGGCCTAGTTGCTTGGCTAAAAATGAAAACTACTGAACAACATGGCCACTACAGAATGTGTTATCGTGTGCAATGGGCGGAGAGAGTCTGCAGACACACGACACATAGTAGATTACAGCGGCAGAACAACGTGTGCTGTTTTAAAGAGTAAAGTTTTTTTGACACCAAAAGCTTCGGTTTACGTTACTGACAAGCTATTAGCCAGTTAGATAGACAAATTAAGGCATTTCCCATTCCGAAGTCCCCACATCATGCATTGAGCTAGTTAAATTACGTTACCTTGTATTCACATCATGTATTGAGCTAGTTAACTTACGTTAACTTGTATTCGCTATAAAGTAGGGGGTGGAGTTCCCAAAGATGACTCATAAGATTTCAAATATGTTAACCTTTTCACGGCCATTATCGTTCTGCATGTTCTGCAGACAGGGTGACCATCTTCAATAAAGTTTCCCTCATCACTCTTATAAAAACCAAAATACAACCACACTTCAGACTTGAATCTCTTGAGCGCTGTCACTGCTTTTTGATATGTTTGTGCCTGCGTCTGGGAGACTGTTGCTAACTTTGGCTGATGCTGGACAGTCTCTGGACAGTATTTACAGTGAGTTTTCAAAGCGTGGTAATCAAACATGGTTTTAATGATAACTAGAGGAGTGCACTCAGTGGAGTGCATATCCCTGCCCGGTGTGCCACAGGGTATGCGGGTGGCAAGCAGGAACTGCAGGGCAGGCTGTGTGGCCAGCATGTATGCATGCGAGTAGTGGGATGAGATACTATACAGCAGTGGTAACCAACCTTTTCAAGCCCAAGATCACTTTTTATTCCAAAATGTAAGCCGAGATCTACCACACCGATATCTTCCTAAAAACCCACTTACCACGAGTAAGACTGTTCATTGTCATATTTATTTTTGCAATTTCCGTTACGACAGGCTCAATGTACGTGCATACATACACACAAAGAAAGACTGTTATGCAGTTATCTGTTCAATGCAAAATATTCATACTTACAGTATCTGTTCACTGCACAATATTCATAGTTTCTCAGTTCAATGAGTAATATTCATATTTACAGTATCTGTTCAATGCACAATATTTCGTTTCTCAGTTCAATTAATAATATTCACATTTACGGATATCTTCTGTTCAATGCA